>JAQQAE010013048.1:0-12908 GCA_029823295.1 Pseudamia nigra | reverse complement strand
GAGAAAAACCTCCAGCAGAACCAGAGGCTCAGGGTAGGCGGCCATCTGCCTCGACCGGTTGGGGTTAGTGGACAGAGAAGAGATAAAAGAAAAGAGTAGCGATAGAACAACAAACAACACAAAACACTAGCGATGAAAAACACACAATCACTCTGAGAACTAAACTACTACAGTATCGGCTCCAAATATCAGTTATCGGCCCTCCTTAACAACTAATAAATCTGTATTGGTCCTGAAAAACCCATATCAGCCAATCACTACTAAATGTGTCTACTTTCTACTCTGTACCGGATTGTTAAACTTTTTTTTTACTACATAATTTCATACATGTTTTGTTCCACAATTTGTACGTCTTCCGTATTTATGTACAATGTTGAAAAGAATAAAATAGATAAAACACACTGAAGGAGAAGGACTGGTAGCGTACATACAGAGATACTTGCCGATACACACTTCATCTCTGAATGCCCAAAGTAAAGTTTAAAAATATCTGAGTCGATGTGCCAAATATCCAGAACTAAAGATGTTGTAATAACAGAGCTGGACAAAGAGAAAATACTGACTTAAAAAAAAAAAAAAAAAAAAAAAAATGGAACCAGAAAATGTTTGGTATTTATAGTAAGAATAAAATTTAGAACACTAATATCATTACAATGATATTCAAACTTTTATAAAAAAACACTTATACAATGTATTATTTATTTCTCAAATAATTATTTAAGTGTTGCATCACTAGTTTTGGATTGGAGAATACATTTAGGGCTGGTTGCCTTAACTGAACAGTTTGCCTGTTCTTTCACAAGAACAACAAACTTCCTAGAAATGCGACCTCATATCCTGGTCAACAGCATTTTTAACATCCAGACAGCGTCTACTTAGGCTGGACACAGGAAACCTCAAATGATCACTTCCTCTCTTTAAGAATGGCCTGACATCGATTTAATAACAAGAGTGACACATTATTATGTAATGATTCACGCCCTGAATGGGAACAGACTGGGAGTTGTCCTCCTCCAGCAACGTTTTTGTTTTATTTTTTAAACACACTTCCAACTACTGCCAGATTAAAAAAATAAATAAATAAATTAAATAAAAAAAACACACACACTCTGAAGCAACAAATGTATGAGTATAAACGCTACAAGTTTCTATTCTCCAAAGGTTACTCTCTTTTAAGAAGGAAAAAAAGATAATTTCTTTGACAAGGGAGGTTGGAAAGGTACATCAGCTGAGAATTGAAGAAGGGAAAGTAAAGAGAGAAGCTGTCCTCCTACTACAAAAAGCTCCTCTGCTTCACAGCAAGTGTCAAAAGCTATTACGAGCTTCCCTTTTCCCCTTATGTTTTGATCCACATTTAACCACCACAAGACAAAAACACAGAAAAAAGGAGACGGGCTGCGATCAGGGACAGACTCGTAATACTTTCTGAAAGCATACAGTAACCTACATCTGGAAAGTCTCAGCACACATGAGAGCCTGTTGGATCAAACTCCTCAATAAAACCCCTCAAAGGTTTCAATACCGCTTTGAGGTGTAGTAGGATATCATCTTCTCCTGCTACAGGTAAAAAGCCTGATCACGTTTCATATTTAAGCTTCACATCCAGTCTGAACAAAGAGTCCGTCTGTCTGCTGGGCACACGCCAAATAGGGCCAGACAAGTCAATTATGGGTGTTACACACAGCCGAGGTCTTGCCAGTAATATTAGCAGACTGTATGAGGAGAAACACTTTAAAGGAGACATATTGTAAAATCTTTACATCCCTGGAAGGTGCAGATTAAATTTCAGCTCAATATCCAAGAGAGATCCTTCATGTTTGCGTATTGCCCTGCAAAGGCAAAGTGCAGTAACTCTACATTTGGTCAAAAATGTGACACAGCTGGAATTAAACGTTGAGAAATCTAATTTATTTATTTGGGACGTGGTGTCTTAACTCCGTCACGTGCAATTTTGGAGAGAATGAAAACACAAACTTGCAGTAATTACAAATTTAAGGCAAAAACCAAAGCAATAAACAATACGTCAGCTATTTACTACACGTTGGCTTTGTGATATCCTAGTGTTTGCACTAAAAATTGAAAGAAAAAAAAAAAGATCGCAATAAGAGGCAAAATGAACAAAATATTCTAGACAATGAACAAAATAAAGAATAAAATGAACCAAAACCAATCAACAATTCACTAAACAAATAAAAAGAAAGAAAATATACAAATATTTAAGAAAAGGAACAGAAGTGAACAAGAAATGAGCAAAATAATCACATAAACAAAAATTACCAGAATAATTGAGTAAAATGAATAATGAGAACAAACAAAATAATGAACAAATGAACAAAATATACAAAATGATCAAGAAAATTAATAAAGTCCTGAAGAACTGAGTAAAGATGTTGACTGTTTACTGCCTTACAAACACAAAGTACAGTAAGGAAAGAGAGAAAATTGAATTTAAAGTTTATATGCATTGTTTTGGTTATTTTCTTTATACATTATGTTCACATTGCTGGTCATTATGTTCATTTTTTGGTCAATTCTCTTGATTGTTGAGCTTATCTGACCTCATTTTTGTTTATTTTCTCAAATATTTGGATCATATTGTTCCTTTTTGTTTTCTACACTATTTTCTTGATCATTCTCTTTAATTAGCATTATTTGGCCTTTTTTTTCTTCATTTTTTGTTTATTTTGTTGATTTTTATTTCATTTCTGGGATATTCTGTTCACTTCATTCCTCATTTTGCTAATTTCTTGATTATTCTCTTCATTTTGGTCCAGTTTTTCATTCTTATTTTGTTCATTGTCAATCAAAACACCAGGGTAAAACAAAACCACAGTGCAGCAACTCACTCAGGTACTGTGGTTTGCTTGGAGTGTTGCCTGTATTTTGTAGTTACTGGGAATCCCATTATGTCAACACACTTGATCAAGGTGCAAGTCCAGTCTTACTCGGTTTTGATTAAATGTTGAGTTACTTCACTTTGGTTGGGCAGTAACAAAATATCCAGAAATCCAAGTTCCAGGACGAGTTACCTAAAAAAGGGCCCTGTCTTTTTCTCCTTAAATGAGACTTGTGATACTTTTGAGAGCACTTAGATCTGTTTTAAACTAAGAAAAGTCAGGAAACTTATTCTTCGCAATGTCTCATTAACATCATCCAATCTTCTCACGATGGCTGTGTTCAAGAGGGTACTACTGTGTGATGGGCCCAGCTGTCCACACATCCACCTCAGCATCTTGACTCAGGCCTGCACACCATATGCTGAGGTCAAACCAAAACCCATGGCACCAACAAACCAACCAAATCAAATCTGAGGAGCAGGTAGGTGACCATTAGCTGGGATTATGCAACCATAAGTGGCAGTGTGGCTGTGCCTGCTGCCTACAGGCCTAAAACTCTCCCAGACAGTAAATATTACTCACAGGTGGACTGGGTAAACACATGGAAAACTACTCTGTGTTATTACATTTTTTTTTGGGGGGGGGGGCTGAAAGAGAAGGAGCACAACAGTTGAGGGGTGTTTGCATCTCAACTTGGATAGTTGTACTATTAGCTGTGCTGCTAGCTGCATTTAAGGGACACCCCATCCCAGAGAAGGCCATGAGTAAGTTTCCCAAACAGTTATCCTCCAGCCGCCTCCACAATAAGACGAAAATACATCGTTTAAGGCCAAATAGCGGTGGTGGTTAGCAGTGAGATGCAGGCGTTTGAGAGAAATAGCCAGCAGCGTTAGCCCCAGCGGTTCAACGGGCAGTCGTGAACGGAGTGACCGTAAAGACTTGCTACTCCGACGGACACTCGCAGCGTCACTGACTCTGTGAGGGGTGTAGATACTGGTCAGTGCTGGTGCTCGGAAGGATTCGGGTTAATTTCTCTTAAGTATTTCGTTCATGTGTTGGCGTTAATGCACAGTTCGTGATGGATACGAGAAGGTTAACGTGTTGTGTAATTGACAGCGTTACGGTAACACCACCTTGTCGGTATTCCCTCCGTTTAGCTACAAGCTAAACAAACCACACCATAACACCAACGCACGCTGTTTCCCAGTAGTTATGACTCGCTGTTGAAATGGCGGTGAGGCATTGGTAACGCCGGAGCAACAACACACACAGCTGGCAAATGTCTTCAAAACAGTCCAGTTACTCACCGGAGGAATCCTCATCTTTACGTAGAGTCCCGCCCAAACGCTCCATCGGAATCAGTCATGCCTAAGCGCCTTTGAAAGCTATTTTACGTGTCCTCCTCGCGTGGTGTAGACGGTCTGCTGCCACATTCAAACAGCGCAAGTGGGAAAGTAGAGCCTGCACCGTAGCACGCAAGGATCCTCCCCCAAGGCTGAATGTTGGGAAAATAAGAAGCCGCATCAAGTACGAAAGAAACAACATGTGCAAGATCCTGTGGGCCCTTTCATAGTAAAAGCCCGGACAATGCGTAAAACGAGTAGAGTACGTAGTTATGTAACACGTGACACAAATAAATAGATACATGTTACATAGGAAGCCCTTGTGAAGTCCTTGGTGTGCATGTGGATGTGTTAAAACTGCAAGTAAAAAACAAAAAATCACAGTCTTCTACACAGCATTTTAATTGATGAACCGTTCTATTTTGTGTTTCAAATTGCCACAAAGATGTTATTATAGTTGTTTGATTCAGCAGAAGTACTGTAAAATAGAAATCTGTAAGGATAACACTACTAGTTAAAACTTTGGACACACCTTCTCCTGGAGTGGTTTTCATTTAGTTCTATTGTTTTCAGCATTGCACATTAATAATGAGACCTCCAAACTGTGAAAGAACACATAAGGAAATTATGTAGTGAAAAAAACTGTGAGACAAACCAGAATGTTTTATATTTAAATTGTTCAAAGAAGCCCCATTTAACTTTGATGACAGCTTTGCACACTCTCATCACCTGTTTAAAATCACAAAGTTTGAGTTATTTTGTGCCATTTCTTTGCTTCTTAATGTGCTTTAGACCATCAGTTTTCTCCTGCAGAGGAAGGGTGTGGACAGAAAGAACAGCCCTGTTAGTCTCAGGAGGTTATGGTAAGAAACACTCAGATAATAGAAAAGACACATTGACTGACCTTATTTTCTTCAAGTCATAATGGACAGTCTTTTCTCATTACTTAACTGAGTATTTCTTGTCATAACATGAATTTGTACCGTAGTTATACCTTTCATCTGCAAAGCGCATTAAGACAAGAAATCGCACAAATTAACTCTTGACAAGGCACAAGTGATTTGAGAACTGTTCTGACTGAATCCGAGCAGAGAAGTTGTCACCAAACCTAAATGTGTCTACTTTGGACAATCTAAAATCTAAATCATGCTATGGGTTGTCAACCACTTTTCATTTACTACATGTCCCCAGTATTAATGTACAAGGTTGAAAATAATAAAGACAATGAAAGAGGTGTGTCCAAACTTTTGCTTGGTACCGTTTGTCTCCGCCGCGACCAGTGTGGGCTCTTACTTTGTCGTCGTTTCCGTTCGCACTGTGTCTCTTCTCAGGTTTCACACTTCTCTTCAGCGCCACCGCAGCGGCAGCAGCAGGGACATTTTGGCTCAAAACGGGCTGAAGGTGGAGTGTCGAGCCCCGGGGCGGGTCCACAGCCTCCGTCCCGTCACGGTATGACACCCAGGAGCCAAAATGGCCTGACGGTCCTGTAACCTTGTCAGCCCTCTGCTGTCACCGGAGACGGATCCGCAGGATGAGGACGCAGCAGCAGAACCAGATGAGCGTCACAAAGCATCAGTGAAGCAGGATGTGATAGTTTTGGCGGCGATGTGGTGATGCGTAAAACCCATCCAAACTCACTTAACCTTTATTTACTTACAGAAAACACTATCTGCAACAATGGATGGTATACTTGTGCAAATGTAGCCCTCTAATTACTTGATATGTTTGCAAGCAATAAGATGTGATGGAAATGTTGCTTCCCACCACCTGTAACATTTGATTTTGCCTGTAAATAAACTGAGGCACAAGTTTTACAAATCATAGTTTTAGATCTGGAATTTACATGAATATAGAGCATCAAAACTGATTGATTTAAGGAAAGTAATTAATGAACAAAAATGCATTAAATCACCAAATGCAAGCTGAAAATTTAACATTTACTATGAATTCTAATCGTTTAAAAAAAGTCACACATAGCAACTTTTACAAGCTGATGTGTTTATTCTATTTATAAAATGAGCACCAGTTACAACTATTTAACATATAAAGACCTCATACACCATTTCAAAGTTGCTCTTTAAATTAGGACCTTAATCAAAGTACAACACTGCTCCTTTTGGATCATTTGGATTCATGTTTAACAAAATTTAAACAGTCAAATAATAAGAGAAACCTCATTAGCTCAAAATGCTTTATTAACCTCATAATCACCATGATATGTAAAGTGATTTCGTCACTTTGAGTGTCATTTAATAAACAATCTCTTAAATACTAGATGCTGTACTGAACCATGTAGAAAGCTCATTTCTAAAACAGGTGAGTCCTTTGGGTGCTGAGAGTCGTTGAGATCCTGACGTATCCACAATGTCATCGCTTCTTGAAACCAAGACCTACTGTATTTGTTGTTTCTTGTAGTTTTGTTGTGATGGCAGGCGAAACCAGAGTGGTTCACACCTCAGGAAGTGGTGCACTGCACCTTTAACAACTGTTTCCCCACAAGAGGGAATGAATTTTGTGAGTCCGACTGAGGAAGCAAAACTTAAATGGCTGACCAATAAAAAATTTATCAGTTTGCTTCATTCTTTGAGGCCTCGTCAAAGTTCTCCACAAGATCTGTAAGAGAAAAAACAAGTCTTTGAAATAGACCAGACTTTATAGAAAAAATAAATAAACGGTAGTTTTTAACCACTGCAAAAATAAGCTATTACAAATGATACAAACCATTTATCCCACTGTCTTTTTACTTAAGTGTTAATAAAAAGATGAATAGAATAGACTATTTATCCATCCATTTTCCACCCCTTAATCCTCGCAAGGGTCGGAGGGGATGCTGGAGCCTATCCCAGCTGACCTGGGGTGAAGGCAGGGTACACCATGGATGAGTCGCCAGTTCGCCGCAGGGCTGACACAGAGACAGACAACCATTCACGCTCACATTCATGCCTATGGACAATTTAGAGTCACCAATTCACCTAATCCCTAGTGCATGTTTTTGGTTGTGGGAGGAAGCTGGAGTACCCGGAGAGAACCCGCACAGACACGGGGAGAACATGCAAACCCCAGAAGGAGGGGACCCCACCACCCCAACACCAGAACCCAGGACCTTCTGGCTGAGGCACGAGTGCACCACCATCTATCCCCTATGAGAAATTCATGTGATTGGCAAAATTCAATATGCATGAAAGATTATATAATTAAGATGGTGAAGGATCAACATACTGTAATTCTAATGAACACGGTTGATACATGAATAATGATTACACAAAGACAGGCTGAGTAATTATCACATTGAAACAAAAAACGTAAATGTGTGTGATTTAAAAACCACCAATGTTACAGCAATAAAAAGTAAGAACAATCAGCTATTTAAAAATTATTTTTTTTTAAATCAAGAACCACGATGAATTCTTAACTTCTTTACATATTTGCAGTGAATGTCAGTTATTTTATGTATTTATGGACTATCTTGGATGAAGGATTATGATTTTTTTTATTGCTGCTTTTATTATTTAACTTTGGCATGGCACAGCAAATTTTGCTGCATTTTCTTGTGCAATGACAATAGAGATATTCTATTTTATTTTAACTCATTGCCATGAAAACTTAAAAGACAATTCAAATAATTAAATTAAAAATGTGGGTTTTATCATATCTGAAGTTCTGAACAACTGAACAGCAACAGCATTAGTACACGCCATTACTTCTGGGAAACTCCATGATATGAATTGGCCACATTAGGTGACACGCTACAGAATGATCCTTTTTCAATTTACCTGGTACATCGTCATCCTCCTCTTCTGCAATCTCCTCCTTGACCACCTTCATGTCCATCGCTGTAACAAAAAAAATATACCAGCAGAAGTCAGAACTCACAGTTTTGCTAGAGAAAACATCTTTGATACTTGAGAGCTGGTGCACATTATACACTTTTTTCATCAACTGCCCTCATCAGACCCTACCCTCTGGTCGCCACAAAAACGACAAACCAGAAATTGTTTTGGGCCCTTTAGTTCAGGTAATACTCACTCTCTAAAAACAAAGACGAACTCCAGATAAAAACAGCCTGTTCTAAGGTAAAGGAAACTGACCAGCTCTCAATTGCAGGTGACACACTTTCAATTCAATTTTTATTTGTATAGTGGCAATCATAATCACTGATTATCTCCAAGCGCTTAGTAATTCAAGGCCAAGATCTCATGACTATGCAGAGAGTAAACCCAACAGAACCACCAGAGAGCAAGCCAAGGGAAATGGGGGAGGAAAAACTTCCTTTCACTTGACCTGTAACTTGTTGATCTGCTCAATCTTTTACATAAGCCAATTCAATGTGTTCCACCTCTGCATTGTGTAAACATTTTAAGGACAAACTGCATGGATTCTGGGTTAACGAGCCTCCTCTGCAGAGATATCTGCACTTTACATGGTGACAACAGGAAAAACCCTGCTCCTATCATGTTTCTGCATTCATTTTCATGTACATTCAAGCTGAAAACTGTTCAGACAGTAGACTGGACGTCTTATAGGACAAATGTAACTGGACACCTAAATGAACAATCAATCTGCCAATTTCCTCGGCCGCTGTTTTCGCCATTTCAGCATCGTCTTTTCTACGGCTTTTTCGAGTCTGTTAGTGTCACCAGTTTGAGCCACAATTCCTGTTGTAATCGGCATCTTTGTTAAGCACTAATCAGTGAACAGGTTCATACAAGGTGCCTTATTGATCTGTTTTCTGCTCTGCCTTGTTGTATTTAGTGTTTGGGTCAGTTTTGTTTCAGCAGAGCAGATAATTTCCACCATTCATTACACAAGCCTGCAGTTTCTCACACACATTTTATATACAGTGCCGTGAAAAAAATCTGTGCCTCTTCTTATTTTTTGGTGTATTTAGTGTAAAAATGAATGACAGAGACTACAATTGTGGAAAAAATGCTTTCATTCTTCAACAAGACAATGCTTCAGTTTGCTAGGGAGCATGAAGGTTGGACTTTGGAGCAATGGAAGGAGGTCATGTGGTCTGAGTCCAAATTTACCCTGTCCCAGAGTGATGGGGCATCAGGGTAAAAAGACAGGCAGATGTAGTGATCACCCATCATGCCTAGTGTCTACTGTACAAGCCAGTGGGGGCAGTGCTATGATGTGGGGTTGCTGCAGTTGGTCAGGTTCAGCAACAGTATGTGCTCAAAGAATGAGGTCGGCTGACGACCTGAATATACTGAGGTTATTCCATTAGTGGATTTTTTCTTCGCTGATGGCACAGGCATATTCCAAGATGACAATACCAGGATTCATCAGGCTCAAATTGTGGAAGAGTGAGTGGTAAATGTTGTGCGATTGCAAACATTTACTACTTTGCGGGCAGCAGGCCGGGACGCCGTGGGCTGGGAGCCAGCACGCCGCTGCCCGATGGCTTCAATGATGGTAAAGTATCACCAGCGATTTCCTTCTCTTTGATCCAAAGCAGCAGTAGCCTCTCCATAACACAAGCTAACGGCTGTTAGCCGCTAGCCTCTGTTAGCTTGGCTAACAGCTGTTAGCTTCCGGGTCTTTCACGTCCGAGACCCGGAAGTGACGACAGGCTAATGCTATTAGCCGTTAGCCTGTGTTAGCTGATAGCTTTGCCGAGACCTGGACGTGACTATTCGTTCTCTGATTAAAACCTCGTTGTCTGAGTGAAATTTTTTGCAGTTTTATTCTTCAGTATCCGAATTTTTCGCTGTCAGAAGAGTTCATTGTCCGAGATACCACTGTCCCTTTGTTTTGTGTTCACTTGGGTTATATGTGTCTAATGTTTAAATTGGTTTGATGATCTGAAACATTCAGAAGTGTGGCAAATATACAAAAAGTAAGAAATCAGGAAGGGGGCAAGCGCTTTTTCACAGACCTGTGTTTGATTATGTGGCTTCTTTTGGCCAGGCAGTGTATAATGAGCATACTGTCTCACGTAGCAGCTGCCACAGAAGTAAAAAGATTGAATGATTTTTACCACTTTCCATACTGTTGAGAAACATCTTTGCAATTTTTTTGGCATTTAACTTCTCTTTTTTATTTCTATTGAATTATGCCCTACACTGGTAACATAATGTCAGTTTAAGTCCTATATATTTTCAATTGTGCAAGTCCTCTCAGCTACCATTTCCACAACCAAAAACATGCACTTGGTTAAATTGCCCCCCGGTAAGAGTGTGAGTTAAATCGTTGTCTGTCTCTACAGTGGATATAAAAGTCTACACGCCCATGTTCAAATGACAGGTTTTTGTGAGGTAAGAAATTGACACCAAGATAAATAATTTGACAACTTTTTTCACCTTTAAATGTGATCTATAACCGCTACAACACAATTTAAAAACAAACTGAAATCTTTCAAGCTGAATCATGAAGCTCATTGAAAAAACACCAAGGGTTTGCAGTGCTATCAAAAAAGCAAAGGGTGGTAGTAGTGAAAAGGCAGAATGCAACCAACTAAATACCCCTTTCATCACATCTAACCTAGTTAGACACTGTGTTTGATTTGTCTGCTTTGGGCCTTTTAGTTTAGTAAACCATCTTTTGTCCACACTTTTACCTAGCAGGTGACAGAAAAGCAGTAGAACTAGATGATATAATCTATAAACAATAATGATGAGATGATCTATAAATTGAGAGGTTTGGCGACTCCCACATGAAAAGTACAAAAAGAAAAAATACTAATCCCATCCCTTGGGCTTTCAGACCATTTCAGATGTGTGTTTTTGTGTACTCACATTGCCGGGGGAACTGCTCAGCCAGCTTGCGCAGGCTGGTCAGGCTGTCGGCTCCCAGCTGGCTCAGGATGCCTGGCAGCATCTCTGTCAGCTGCTTGGTCTCCGCGTGGCCCGTGATGGCGAAGGTGTTGGCAGACAGAGACGCCTGCACTTTGGGGTTGTTGAAGTGGATCACTGTCCCGTCATCTTTCATCATATTCACCTTTACCAAAAAAAAAAAGACTTTGCAGTTCAACTACCAAGACATTTAGACTTACGCAGACATCCAGATAAAGGTTCCGACATGAGTTTTCAGAGATCTGAGTCAAAATCTACACTGATTTTAATAACTCACTGCAAAGTTCATTAGTTAAGACAGAATCAGAGGTGTGTAAACAGAAGTAGTACTCAAATAAAAGTGTACTTTGGTACTCAGTAATTCTAATGGCTCAAGCAGAAGTTGTCATAAAGTACATGAGTAAGAGTAAAAAACTACTCAGGTAGTGAGTACCTTGATAATGTGGAATTTATTACAACCAAACATATTGCCTTCAAACAGGGATTTAGGTCATTTGTGTTTATTTCCATGAGTATTTTAATCATTTTTGGTGATTTTCATCACTTATTTTATTCATTTTTTAACTGATCTTTTGTTAGTGCTTTTTTTTTTTTTAAACCAATATAATTTCTTAATTTGTCCCTGTTAATCCATTTTGTTGCTCGTTTGTTTGTTCATTTTTGTTGACCTTTTTGGTTATTTTGATCAGTCCTGCTCAAATTGTTACTTTGCTGACTTTTTGATTGTATTGATTTCTGTTCATTTCTTGCTTGACTATTTTCTGCCATTTTATTTGTTTTTTCTTATTTTGTTCATTTGTATTCATGATGATTTTGCTTGACTCTTGTTCAAAATTAACAACTGTTTTTGTTCATTTTGTTTTGGTGGTTTTTTGCTCATGTTGTTCATTTTCAGTTTATTTGGTTGCTTTTCTCATTATTTTTGTACATTTTTGGTCATTTCATTGTTAAGTTTATTCATTTTGATAATTAGCTTTATTTTGCTTGTGTTTTATTTTTTTATTTAATGAAATATAAAAGCATTCTGCCAAGTAACTACTCTCAGAAGTACATTTTATGGGGAAAACTACTCATGTAAAACGTAAAGTAGAAAATATACACGAGCACTACTCACCTCTGGACAGAATATAAGTCAATGAATAAAAACTGAAAAGGTGTTATTGTCAAGGTTTATCTTTTTCTTTGGGCAATAATGCATCTACAACAGTTTGTGGTAAAGTAAAAAATATAACTAGCACTTTAAAATCAACTTAAAAGTAATAGTTACTGATTCACACACAGTAGTCCAGCTTCAACAGAACACATATGAATGTCCTGTGGAGTTTTTCATTCTCACCTCTTCTATTCCTGCAATGTTGTTCACTGCAAGTTTCTTCAAGGAGCCTTGGAGTTTTTTGTCATCAGCTGTTGCCGTTTTGTGAACAACCTTTTTCTTCCTGCGGGCCGTTCCCTGCAGGAGAAAGAATCGGTGCGGTTGTCAAAAAGGATTAACTGAATGAAAAACCTGTTTATTATGTTGACAGTTTGTAGTTTTAAATGTGTTTTTAATGGCTGGTAGTTTGACTTCACATTATGATATACTCTTTATAGTGCATCCAGAAAGTATTCATAGCGCTTCACTTTTTCCACAATTTTGTTTACAGCCTTATTCCAACATGGATTAAATAAAATTTTTCCCCTCAAAATTCTACACACAACACCCCATAATGACAATATGAAAAGTGTTTTTTGAAATTGTTGCAAATTTATTAAAAATAAAAAACCTAAGAAATCACATGAAAAGAAGTATTCATAGCTTTTGCTCAATACAGGCAGTTCTCGGGTTACGGACGAGTTCCGTTCCTACGGTCGTGCTGTAACCCGAATTTCCGCGTAAGCCGAAATTAACCCTTTAATACCCCCTAAATACCCCTTAAATCTCTAAATAACTA
>JAQQAE010013047.1:0-12909 GCA_029823295.1 Pseudamia nigra | reverse complement strand
TATATAAGGCGCACCGGATTATAAGGCGCAGTGTCATATTTGGACAAAATTGACGGCTTTTAGGTGCGCCTTATAGTGCGGAAAATACGGTATTACGTATGTCACTAGAATGAAGATTATATACTTAAGTTGAAAGTACAACAGAGATCCTTTTTTCTAGGATATACAGAAGTGTTGGGGCTGAATCTGAGCACTATTTGCTAGTCTTATCTTATTGAGGGACAGAAGAATCCACTGGACATTTACCACAACAAGGAGCTCATGGGTTTTGATCCTGCTACTGTGATGGCCTGTTTGAACAGCTATCATCCTCATCTTCATCATCATGCTGATCAAGATCGCCCATGTGCATCTGTCAGATCATAAGACACAGGTACTAAAATCGCCTCCTTGGTATGCAATGAACAGCTATTATAGCCTCTGGTCATTCCTTTCACTTGTGTATGATTTAGTTGGACTATTGGCCAGTTTATTCTTATTGTACAGCTCAGCTCATTTCCTCATTCTGTCTGTAATTTTGGAACGTTGAGAATGAGTGTATGTGGGATTAGTGAGCTTCAGTGTGTGTGCCACGGCAGGTCTTTCTGAATTCATAAATACAGTGTACCTTTACGCACAGTGCAGAAGGTCACTTTATGAACACCTGATCTTCAGATCTGATGATCATTAATGCTGTGTGCTCTGCTGTTAGACTCCAGATTATTAGAGTGAAGTGTGGACAATGGTTCAAAGCAATGTGATCATTATAATCTGATTATATTTAAATACACAAAAATCCAACGTAATGCACATAATTACTTGATCCCTCCATATCTTACTAAGGTCACAAGTAATGTCATTAAACATTAATTCAACATCATTCAAGTCTCACAAGGATAGACAGAGGCAGAGAGGGAGATGCTAGCTTGCAGATGTTGTGTTACATGACCCATGACATCCATTTGTGTAAATTGCGTGGGAGTTTGTAATTATGCTTCTCTTGTCTGAATTAGACGCTATTTGCTCTGATATTTATTTGCATAGAAACAGGAGGACTTTGTGACAAATGCATGAATGTTCCCTCATTTACATCCATTTGTATCCATGCAAATGGCACCGCCGCAACCTTGACACTCTCTGCTCCATAGTGCAGTTTGTGTAAATTCCAGCCTTTGCAAGCACTTTGTGCACTACACAAAATTTTGGGTTGTGCACACAAAATTGTACTTTAGCACATATTTAATGCAGCACAAATCTTTTCAGAATCCGGCCCTTGGTTTTCAGCTGTGTCAGTTGGGCTGTTTTTTGTGTCTGTTGCTTCAAATGCAAACCACATGCTGCTGACCACACCCTTTGTTGGTGCACCATGGATACAATCCCATACTCTCCCTATTGTCTCAGGATGTCAGGAAATTGTTTTTGGTGGTTCTCACTGACTTAAGAGAGTGAAAGTATAGTGGCTTGTTTCAGGTCTGTTATCAGAAAGGGGTAGTATTTTTTTTCCCTCAGAGTGAGAATTTTGATTCTTTAATACTACTTTTGGAGTCCCCAGATCTGTTTGAATAAAATGACAATACATGAAACCTTATTTTTAACAATGTGTCTCCTTTAAGCACCAATGCAGTAGATGTTAAAGGGCTCTGATAATTAGTTGCTTAATAACCTACATTAAGTTGTTATAGCTGTAGAATGAAGTAAAGGTAAGCCAGTTGGACTAAACAGTGGCAAAATCAGCAGAAAAGTTCAGTACATACACTTAAAATAGAGAAACTAATCCTCTGATGGGTTGTCAAGATAGTGACGTGACAATTAAAGAGGGAGTGGAAGAACCTAAGTTGGAGCATAATAATGTCAGTGTGTTTGCACAGTAAGCCGGTGTGTGCACTGTCTAGTCATACAGTTTGTGTACACAGGATGTGTATGCCTGTATATGATGCACATAAGAGTATTTTGTGATAATGGGTATGGTCCATTTTTGTCCCCTGGTATGTAAATATCTGGCATGTGTCTGTGTAAGGGGCATGTGGGTGGGTGAGTTTTCACACACTTGTGTATTTGTGATCCATAGAGGCATGCAGTCCTAGGCAGACTCTGGCTGCTGTAATCCGAGGTTTACACGCTGTAATGCTACTGAAAGCCTGCAGGCCTTGCTGGCAGAGAGGAGGAGAGGAGGAGAGAGACAGAAGGAGGGACATTATGGAGACAGTAAGAGGGGATTCACAGGGTAACAAATTAAACAGATAAAGGCAAGGACAGAGATCTAAAGTGCTGCAGTAGAGAAGTGGAGTAAATAATGGGTACAGTAAGAGAGTTAAATACAACAAGAACACAATGAAGAGACTGGAAGTTTAGAGGTGGACAAATAGCATCAGCACCATTAAAACAGTGATCATTAAAATGTTTGGGGTAAGGCTGAAGAAATCAGTGTGAGGAAACTCTTTCTACTTTGTCTTAAATAATTGTTATAGGCTTTTTTTCCTCTGGTAAGTATATTGTCATTTTATGCTCCTTTCCTGCTGTTGATTTAAAATGACCACTAACTAAAAGAGTCTAAGACAAACAGTTTAATTATTAATGAGCAAACTATTGGAGTGTGTGTGCTTTAACCTGACCAGATAAGAAACAGGTAGCATTTAATTAGGACTATTCTTTTTTTCTCCCCCTTTGAGATACCTTCAGACAAAGTTTCTAAAGCCTTTGTAGAGTGGATTTATCGATTGAAACTTTCCTGACTACACACCTGGTAAGGAGTAAGAAACACTAAGAAACACTGAAAGTTACAGCACTGCTCAGCCTTAACAAAACAAAACAAACTTCAGTTGCAAGTGATAAAAATTTGGGGTTGCACTTGAAAAGCCCGTGTAGATGCTTGCAGACATGGCCAAATCATATTTACATGAGGACCAGTGCACACTCTGCTGCCACTTGACTGACACGCTGGCTGTAAGCATAAAGAATTGAGCGTGCGAGTAAGTTCACTTTTTGACATTACTGCTAAGCCAATGTATTTAGGACATATTTTAAGAAGGCTGCAAGCTTAGAGCCTTTTCAAGACCCAAGTTTTCATCATCCAAACTAAAATGGAAAACTTGCATTTCAAATTCATAGAGTAGGCGTGCATTTCCAGGAGGGAATTGTACTGGGAATGGTAGGTCACATAAAGAACAGGACAAAGTAAGAAAAAGAAATGTACAAATGTATCCAAATGTGGCCATAATCTGAGGTTTTAGACACAGATATGCAGGAAAAGGGCATAGAACGGATAGACGCACACTGTTATAATTCTGAGTTTATGTTCTGAAGGGGTTTAATGCACAGTCAGAGGAGGCAGAATGAACAAGATGAGCATGAGAGACACAAGATGAGATGACGGGAGCGGGGATGAGAGAAGGGGAAATGAAATGAAGAGAGGGAGGGCTGACAACAGAAGAAGAGGGGGGGTGGATGCCATATCAAACAAATGCAAATCTGTTCCCCTTGCTGTAATCACTCCAGCATGTGTGTCCACACTCGTTCACACAGGAACATGTACACCACAGTCCTTCTGGGCCACATATTAGGCCTGCGAGTCAATGTAAGGCACACATGTGGTGATTCACATAGATCTGATTTATGCAACATTCAGTTCCACACTCTGAAATGTGCTGTGTTGACTATATACGTGCAAGAGATGGGGGGGGGGAACAGATAATTGGAGAAATTGGAGCCTTACTGGGTGATTTCTTCAATTTTATGTTACATTTTACATATTTATTACAGGAACAGGTTACTCACGTCACTAAACGTTTTATTTCAAGGTCCTGTCATTGAATAAAAAAGCAACAGCATTGATAGATGGGGCATAAGGGAATCTATTAAAGCATTCAGAAGAGCAGAAGGAAAAGAAAACTGCCTAGGACAAGTCTGAAGTATTTACAGCCAATGATATGCGCATATTCAGTCAAACATAATTCTGTGTAAGGACAGACACCTTTTATAGAAGGCACACTGCCAATTCCAAAAAAGTCATACACTAATATTTCATTTGACCACCTTAACTTTGAGTAACCTGTGGCATTGTTCACTAAGCTACAGTATGTCAAAAACAGTAGTTCCTGCCCCAGCTGCATGTATTGTTCACCAGCATCTTTTATTATTGGAGTACTGTGTAAAGGCTTCTCCACCACATTTCAAAGATTCTCTGTGGCTTTAAGGTCTGGTCTATGCGATGGTCAGTCCAGGTGTAAAAATGATGTCTCATGCTCCGTGAACCATTCTTTCACTATTTGAGGCCCATGGATCTTGACATTAGCATCTCAGACTGTGTCTACACAACTAGGGAAGAAAAATCCAATGATGGAAAAATAAAGTAGAAATGCATTTTAAATACACTATATGGACAAAAGTCCATGGGCACCTGACTGCGGAACCTAGAGATGTGGGCATCTGGTCCAAATTGATAGCAAGTTCATAAGCACTGAATAGAGGAATGAAATTAAATCAGCAATCAAAATAATCACAAAAATCACCAACAATTAACAATCTAATAAACATAATAAACAAACATGATAAAAATGAATTAAACTAGAAAACACTCAGTGTGCAGACCTCCGCCAAGGCAGCTCATTTTCTTTTCATAGTGAAAACCTACCATTAACAATTGAACCTTGAACCCATATTGTTATTGCACCCAAAAGTAATATTCTTACATTTATTTAGTGGATTCTTTGACAATGAAATCCTACCATTAGCATTTGGAATCACATATATATTGTGATTAGTTTAATAGTTAAAAAATACAATAATGACGGTTTTCTAGCTCTGTAAATGTTGAAGATACATCAAATCCGTGGGCACATTACTGAATACTGCGATAGTTTGGAGTCAGCTGCATGTCTGTAAATTTATTTGCTACCTTACAGTAGGTATTTTTCCTCAACCTGTGTAAGTGTAAACATTCTGTATCACTATATCTGGAATATTGCCCATATCTGGATCAAAGTTTGTGGTTTGATAGAACCTATTATGATGGTATCCTATGTTTTTTGGCTACAATTTCTGGGCATTATTTGTGACACACGTTGAGTTTGACCCAACCTCATAATGATCAAGAATCCTTTAAAAATCTTCTGGATCCAGATGATGATCCCAGATCCCTGCAGAATCAAACTGATTGGTTTTCATGCCATTTCTGACCTATCCAGGAAATTTCTTCCATATCTGTTCATAACGTTTTGATTTATGTTGTGAACAAACGCATAAATAAACTAAGACCAACAAAAATATCTCCTTGGCAGGGGTAATGAACAAAAATAACTTTACAAAAAAATCAAGAACCTGAATTTTTTTTAATTCATGGTTAATTTATCTTTCATTATGTTCATTTGTATTCATTGATTTAGATATGATAAATGTTCCTATGGAGTTAAAGAGAAGTCCAAGCCCCTTGACGTGCAATGGTAAGGTGTCCCAGTACTTTTATCTATATTGTGTAACTGTGTCCAAATACTCCTGTTCATATAGTGCAGTGCTTCTCAAATAGTGGGGTGCGCCCCCTGGGGAGGGGGGGGGGCGATGCCAGGGCGGACACGTATGACCCTGGGGAACATGCTTTTTTTGCTGTACAGTACTAGAATGAAGTGTAATTGCACATTCCCTACAGTAGCTGGCAGTGTCGTTCTCATTGTAGCTATGGTGTAGGGTTTTTTTGCACCGAGCAAACGATATGAAGTGCAGTAAACAAACCCTCAAGAGACAACATGGAAAAATTTCTAACAGAGATGAAAAGAAATGTGGAGCGAGATGGAGATAATGAGACAAAAGAAAGTAACCCTAACGTAAAGATGAGGAAATATGACAAAGCGAACGTAACGCTCAGCTTCACTGTGACAACGGTGGGAGACGAGAAAAGATTGGTGTGTTTACTGTGTCTAAAAATGTTGGCAGTGGAAAAGCATGAAGACAAATAAATGAAGGTGTCACTTGAAGACATTACACCCCAGTCACGCTGATAAGACGCTGGAGTTTTTTCAGCAAAAGCGTGCCGAATATTGCCAACAATGATCCGGCTTTGTGATGCTACTGTACTTCAGCAAAGCCAGAGACTCTGGACCTTTGTGAGACCTTTCTCTGCTGTTGCTGCACTGAAAATCATGTACAGGTCAAAGGTCAACACTGAGCAGGAGCTGAGAGTCACAGTATCAGGCTTTGAAAAGTTGTGAACTGCAAAACGTGCTCATTGTAGCCATTAATCCAGATTTCCTCATTTTGATAAAAAAAGAAAAAAGAAATCAGCACAAATTGTTTTATTCTTTTTTTTTCTTTTGTAGGTTAGTGTTTTATATGCTGTGCTCCTGAGTTAATGTTGCTGAACTGAATTTGTTATTATTCATTGATTTTATTTCATTTTATTTTTCAGTATCAAATGGTGCAGTAAGTCAGTCAAAAATGTTTACAGGATTTAATTTTTTTTTATTTCAGGCAAATTGGTGCACTTTAAATCTTTTCTGATACAGATTAAAAAACAATGTTAATAAAGTTATTCTTTGTTGTAAGTTAAACTGTATTTCTTTCTTTTGTGTTTTCTTTAATTTAATAAGGATATTATGTTATGCAGAGAATACTAATAACAATTTTATAGACAAATGATACTATTTATAGTCACGGGGGTGGGGTGGGGGGGGTGTTTTCTTCTTCCTAGGGGGGCATAACAGAAAATAATTGAGAAGCACTGATATAGTGTAACATGTAGCAGAAACATTAATCCCTGTAAATATCCAATGGAAGGCTCATACCTTCATGCCCAGATAAATCTTTTTTTAGCTAGGCAGTGCAGTCCACTCCTGCACCTTTGACTCAAAACATAACAGATGAAGAAAACGTTACTTCCTCAGTGACATTGTCTTTGTAAAGTGGTTATTCCAGGATTTTCTCTTGCCTTGGAAACTTTTATTATTGTATGAAACTCCATAGTGAAAATGAGGGCTTAGTAATTATAAGGGAAATAATTGGCTGGTGTTCCTATTAGCTTCAGGCCAATATTTACTGATTATTCAGCGGCAGAGTGAAGAGGCCATGATTGGCCTCTAGAGGCAGGATTACACCTCAGAACTCAAAACACACGCTGCTCTTTGTTTCCCTACCCTCTCCACAGTGCAATTAAGTGTCTCTAAATGTCAGTGCTTTACACGGCAATGAGGCATTTAAATTTCTTAATATACTTACATGCATTATGGAAGTAGTGTGAAATAAACAATGAATGCATTAAATGTTAATTTTTTAAATTGACATTATGATTCTCATGAAAATTCCACATTGCCACAATCTGGCTGCAATGTGATATTGTGAAGGCATCATGGTCATTACAGTATTTCATCATAATTATATAAAAAATGTAATTAATGACACCTGATAGCATGTGTGAACGACTATTAGGGTGTTTAATGATTAATTTGTGAATTGTACACAGTAACACTGCAGGCATACAGGTTTTAGACACAGAGATTTCAGGGAATAAGACAGACTTAAAAGCTGAAAATGGGAGTGTGAGAGACTCATCAGTTCACACATCCCCTTCATCAGCTCCATGATCACAGCAGCCACTACAGGCCGGAGCCAGTGGGAATATTTTTCACAGAGGTACCTGATTTAGCTGTCAGAAAAAAAGAGAGAGAGCGTGTGTGCAATTTGTGAATTTCATGGTGAAGGGAGGTAATGTTGGCAAAGTTCGTTCTTACAATAAAGCTGTTGCAATACCCACTTTGTCAGTGTGTCATTTCTTTTTATTTACTTACTGTAGTTTGTCAAATTGGGTGCGGATATGGTCCAAGTATACCTTCTGTATCAACACTTGTTTTTTTCTCATAACTATTTGAGAAATCCTTCCAATTTTCCATTTTTTCAGTTAGAATTGCCTGTCAAAGTGGACCCAAATCATGTTCCTACAGTTGCAGTTTCCATTCCCAAGATGAGAAAGTTCACCTTGGACTGAACTCCGGCCTGGCAGTGGCCTCCTTTTGTACAGAAACAAGATGTCACAAGATGTTCCAACCTGCTTCTGCGACACTTTGTCTCGGCAGAACTACTATGCTCTCTACCAGATTTATTATTCACTTCACTTAAACTCATACTTCTTCCATAATCCTGTTTGCCCATGAGATGCTGTGTCGCTGCCTTAAATTTTTAGCCTGAGTCCCCTACCCTCTTTTTCTGGGACAATTGTCTGCCCCTACTCTCAAACAAAGCCATGGCGTGTTTAACACAAGGACACAACCCTGATGTCAGATACAGTATAACTACTTTTTCATTCTCAGTTCTTTACCACTGATCCCTCCCCAAACCCGCTATTCTTTGCTACCACATGAGCAGCATAGTGTTTACTACCAGGTCACAGGCAATTAGGCCTCCCCCTTATCTCTCCTTCACATTCATGCTACTCTAAACCTGTTTATCCATCCATCAGTCCATTACTTATCTACACAACCAAGAGTAACCCAAGGACTAACAGTCCATCTCATCGCCCTTTTCCTCTTTTTTTGTCTTCTGTCCATCTCTGAGTACTCACCTAGCCATATCCCTTACATTACCTTCAGGGCTTCTTTTTCGACATCCTTGCCTGAGCCCTTCCTCCTGTCCTTCTGTCACTTCAGAGCACACAAAGACTCCCCACCCTCCATTGCTTCTTTTTTGTTTATCTCTGTGGAGCTCTATACTTCCTTCCATTTGGATACACCTGACTGACTTCTTGTTCTCTCTCTCTCTGCTGTAAACCAAAGTGATGTTATTCTGACTCAGGTGCTCTATGAGTGGCATGAATGAATACATTTATTAATAGACAAATTAGGAGAGCAAAGTAAATGCTGATACATTAGGGAAAGGAAACTGTATTGCAGATGCAGAGCTGCTTTTAATCTATACTACCAGCTAAATGTTTGGACATGCCTTCTCCTTTAGTGTCTTATTTTCATATTTTTATTGTTTTCAATATTGTACATTAATACTGAAGACATCCAAATTGTGAAAAAACATGTATGGAATTATATAGTAAACATAAAATGTGTCAAAAAACCCTTAACCTGAAGTAGCCACATTTAGCTTTGATGGGATCTTTGCATGGCATTCTCTCGTCAGATTCATGAGGTACCGGTAGTCACAAGGAACAGTTCTCACTTCACAGGCGAGGTAATTTGTGTCAACTCGTGTGGGCACAGAGTCAATAGACCTATTAGTGCCATTACAAGTACTATAGAAATCCATATTAAACCAACAAACAGTTAAGTAAAGAGAAAAGACAGTCCATCATTACTTTAAGAGATGAAGGTCAGTCAATCTGAAAAATCTCAAAACCTTTGAATGTGTCTGCAAGTGCAGTCGTCAAAACCATCAACCACTATAAGGTGCTGTAAAAGGGCACATATTCAAAATTCTCTAAATTTTCAAATTGATTGACTTTCATTTATTAAAGTATGTAATGATGATGGATCGTCTTTTCTCTTTACTTAGCTGAGTGTTTGTTGCCATAATATGGATTTGTATAATAGTTGTAGTAGCCCTAATACAGCTGTCTCACAGCATCTGATAGTTCTGGTGACTGTACTTGAGGGCACATCCAAAATTCTTTTGTTGGCCTGCTTATTACCTTGGACTCTGGCAACTCTGCTGCCCTTTTATTGTTAGATTACACAGTCGACCATGACATTGTTTTGACGCGTCTGGAACTGTGTGTTGGCCTCAAAGGCACTGTTCTGCAGTGGTTTCACTCTTATTTATCTGACAGGTCTTTTTCTGTGAACATGGGCCACTAACGCTCAAAAATGGCCCCCTTAGTTGTGGTGTGCCTCAAGGCTCAATTTTAGGCCCTGCCCTGTTCACACTGTATATGTTGCCTTTGAGGTCCATTTTCACAAAGTATGATATTTCATTTAATTGTTTTGCAGATGACCTGCAAATTTATTTCCAGTTAAACCTGATAAAAACTCATTTGGTGCTTTACTAGATTGCCTGAGGGATATTAAGCAGTGGATGTCAACAAACTTTCTAAAGTTAAATGACAAAAAAAAAAAAACTGAAATTGTCATTTTTGGCAATCCCTCTGTGCTCTGGGCCCCTTATCATCATACTGTCAAACACATGTTAAAAACCTTGGTGTGCTCCTGGATGGTGCTTTTAAACTCCACAGACAGGTGAGTGCAGTAGGCCAGTCCAGCTTTTTCTATCTCAGACAGTTAGCTAAGGTTAAGCCATACCTTCCAACTGATGTCGTTGAAAATGTTATTCGTCTGTTCATCACCTGCCGATGAACTGACTACTGCAACTCCCTGCATTACGGTCTGTACCAGTCCTCCATTCACCGCCTCCAGCTGGTCCAGAATGCAGCTGCTCGCTTTCTGACAGGTACTAAATGGCGGGAACACATTTCCCCGGTGCATCTTTCTGAGCTGGTGTCTGTTCATGCGCCAGCCAGAACCATGAGGTCCAGCTCCCAGCTGATTCTATCCACTCCAAGGACAAAACTGAAAACTCAAGGTGACAGAGCCTTTTCTGTGGCAGGTCACAGACTCTGGAACAGTCTACCCCTCAGTATTAGATCTGCACAAACATTAGACCACTTTAAATATTTACTTAAGACGCACTTATTTGTTTTAATTGTATTTTTTTTTTGTATCTTTTAGTCTTGTTCAATTTGTTTTTATTGTATTTATTGTATTTTTAAGTTTTGACTTTGCATTACTGTAGTTTTACCTTTTTTGTTGTTTTATCGCTTGTAATTTTATCTTGTAAAGCATTTTGGGCAGCGGGAGTTGTAAACGTGCTATATTAATACATTTAACCTTGACCTTTTGTTTTTTGATTGACTGACCTTCATTTCTTTAAAGTAATGAAGAACTGTCTTTACTCTTAGCTGAGCATTTCTTGCCATAGAACAGATTTGTACAGCAGTTGTAGTAACACTAATAGGGTTATTGATTGTATCCACCCTTCCTCTGCACAAGACAACTGATGGTCTCAAGCACATTAAGAAGGCAAGACGTAGGACAAATTAACTCTTCACAAGGCATGCAAACTGTTCCAGGTGACTCCCTTGTTAATCTGATGACAGAATGCCATGAGTGTGCAAAGCTGTTACAAACCTAAATATGGCTGCATCCGACATTCTAAAATATAAAACATCGATGTGGTCAGAATAACTGTACATTATTAAAAAGTAATAAAACTAAAGAAAAAAACACTGAAGGAGAAGTTGTGTCCAGACTTGTGACCGACAGTGATTACAAATCGTGCTGAGGTGCAGAGAAGGACAGCTAATACTTTACTTCAGTGCAGTGGTAGAGTAAACCAATAGGGTAGGAGCAGTTAAAAGGAGCTAGCATGAGAGACTTAAATGTTGTCTTCCTCAGCACTTCTCTGTAGGTTTCTCTTTTCAAGCACAAAGATTATACAGACAACTGTGCCAACAACACTCCAGAAACAGGTGGGGAGCATGACAACGTTTGTATGCAAACTCACAAAAGCACTGCTCTTCTTTTAGCCTTTCATTCCCAGTTGCCTGCAATCTCTGCAGGAGAGCCTGGAAGCACATTGACTCTTGAATTAGTTAAAAATACAAAAATATAGCCAAGTCTTAATATATGTATATATCTGTACAGTTGCAGAGTTTTTCTTAAAAATCACATGGCTATGGCTTGCATATGCTCACTTTCCTTATTTCACTACACAGAATCTGTCTTGGTTGAGACAGTAGACAGCACTGAGAGTGAAGCATCTGGGGAATAAAACTTCTTGTAGCGTCTCTCAAACAGGGAAACAGATGAGTGGCTGGCGGCTGGTGTTTGGAGTTACCCATACTGTTTACACAATGGGTGTTTGTGTTTGGCACCAAGATGAATTTCCCAATGGGGTTTGTGTGACAGTACATAATAGTTAAAAATGTTGTCCCTCACTCCTGTGCTTTTCGTATGTTTTGCTTCCCAGATTTTCAAGTCCTTCCTCTGTTACAGCCTCCCTTCTTTCTGCCTCGTGGCATGTGTTTTCATATCTCTTGTCTCACACACATTCAGAGATACAGTAAATATCCGCATGCATTGCCACACTTAAGCAGATCCAAAGGCACCAGAGGCACTTTGTCAGCTTCAATTAGTGTACAGTGTCCGCTCCGCTGTGGTCACCCAGAATATAACTTGCTGGTCAGTGCATGTGTGCTCAGTCATGATTGACACGACCTTCCAGCTAAAACAAATCACTGACATCAATCGAGCCAGAGAAGAAGACCACAAATATTCAAGTATTCATCAGTTCAAAGGGGTAAAAGCTGCTATTACAACGACTGAAACCATACAATAATAATCCAGCAGTGGCCACACTTCAGAAAAAAAGAGATTCTCAGCATTGTAAGCCAAAACAAATAACATTTTTGAAAATGTTTTCTTGCTGTGAAACAGAACAAAACTTGTGTAGTACAAAGAAAGGAAGCTGAGGAAATGGCGAGCCCTGAGAATAAACGTAAAAAATTCAGTATCTGTTATGATAATAAATTCAAAGGATCAGGGCCGCTGCTGGCCATTTGAGTGCCCTACTCACCATAGCTATACTGGTGCCTCAACGTCCAAAATAATATCATCAAAATAATCATTGACAGTTTTTCCAAAATGCAATGCTTTACAGCATGTAGAATGGCTATTTTCACCCTTTGTCCTAATGTAGGTGCAGCTTATTATCCCTTTAAACAAACCTGCAACTCAAGGGCGTAGCAGTGACTTTACAGTTTATAGTTGAATTGTGAAGCGCATAGAGATAATTGCCAATTATTATTGGCGCTGTTCAAATAAAGTTTAATTGAAATAATATTGGTCAGGGTTTATGTTAATACACTCAACAAAAATATAAACGCAACACTTTTGTTTTTGATCCCGTTTTTCATGAGATGGACTCAGAGATCTAAAATTCATTCCAGAT
>JAQQAE010013046.1:0-12910 GCA_029823295.1 Pseudamia nigra | reverse complement strand
ACCCTCACAAGGATTAAGGGGTAGAAGATGGATGGATGTCGTGAAAATCCATCTTTTGGGGGTTTTAAAGTTTACTGTATATGGAGTCTGTGATATAAAATAAGAATCATGAAAATATGAGGTTACTCAGTACTGCCTACAAAATCTGCCACCTCCTGACATTTTTATAGAAAATTATCAAATGCTTTAGTTTATGTTCACAGTAGTCAGAATATGATCCCAGAGCACCGTGGACATGACCTACAGTTCAACCAATCAAACTGTTTTCTTTTAAAGATGAAGTTTTCTAGACACAGTGAAGAGAGACAGGAGGCGTGGTTTCTAAGGATGGAAATGCTAATAAATTCATCCTCTGCAGCAGAGGTAGCTCTTGGTCTTCCTTGCCTGGGATGGTCCTCATGAAAGACAGTTTCATCACAGCATTCAGTGGCGTTGGCACCTGCACTTGTGGACACATTCAAAGTTACTGAACTGACATTGATTTTTTTAAAGTAATGATGGACTGACTTTTCTCTCCACTTCTTGCCATAACATGGATTTGTACAGCAGTTGTAGTTGTACTAATAGAGTAATTGACAAGGTTCCGACTCTTCCTCTGTGCAGGACGACTGATGATTTGAAGCACATTCATTCCACGTGACTATCTCATGAATCTGACGAGAGAATGCCATGAATGTGCAAACCTGCCATCAGAGCTAAATACATCTACTACCTTATTGTTGAAGAATTTTCTGTAGTCAGGCATGTTGAGGAGTGATGGAGAGACAGTGCTCAGACATTTATTACAACACATGCATTCTCTATTTACATAAAACCAGGTATAGTGTAACAGCCATGTGTACGTCATACTGTAAGTGCTTCAATCATTCAGAGTTCCTTAAAGTTGTATCACCTTTAGCCACCCTCCATCCAAATGCAGTCCGAAGTGACTCGTAGGCTTACAGACCTACACTCATCACAGGTGCCGGAGAAGGTAGATGTCAGGTAAAAACTTCTGGCATCTACTGTACTTGGTTTGTATCAGACATGATCAGGTCAAACTGGCGACAACCACGAAGAGGACTCCAGAGGTACAGAATGTCATAAATAACTGGGTGAACGATGACAGAACTAGATAAGTTTTCCAGTGTTTTGTAAAGTAATACAGTTTAAGTATGCTTCACATAGGTAATACAGGTGAGGCGGTCTCCCCAAAATTCTCCCACACTTCTAAAATATAAAACGTGTTCTGCCCTGTTTAAAATTTTCATTGTGCATTAATGTGAACAGTAGCAGACAAGAAAGTGTCAAACAAGAAAAAAAAAACACTGAAGAAGGTGTGTCCAAACTTTTGCCTGGCAGTGAAGTCACAGTAACTCACTCAAATCAATTCAATTCAATGTTATTTGTATAGCGCCAATCATAATCGCTGATTATCTCAAAGCGCTTCACAATTCGAGGCCAATTCCAGGCAAAACATGCTAAAGTAAAACTATCCATGCAATAATCATGCTATAAAAGTATTAAACAAGTCCAAGGACATTAAAAAGTCATAGGATAAGAAATGAGATTGAGCATCATAGTCAAACTCAAACTTGACAAACAAGGTAGTGGGCGCGTGAAATAAAATCACCTAAAATAATATACAGTACGATTCCGATTCCTGCGCTTATATAAATCATACTTCAAAGATAAGATATTGTCACAGTTTATAAGGTGATATGATTCAGAGTAGTAAAGAAGTGATTTTTTTTCTTTTACCACCCACAAGGCAGCCTTGAAAAAGTCGAATCATCACCTACCCACACATAAAAGCAGCACAGTCTCAGGGTGAAGCTCATCTATTTAACTTTAATTTAAAACTTCTGCAATGTGCCTGAAAAGTTGAAACATGCCGTTGTCATAATAAGGAAGTAAGAAGTTGAAATCATTCAGCACAGAGAGGTCAGCACTTTGCTATTCTTTGCTGCTTTTACTCACATTTCTTGATTTCTAGTCTGGTATTTCTATCAAGCTGCCCTGAAGACATCCAACATCATTTTGCTGTTTACTTCTTCAGAGGCGAAGCGGCGTTTTACTCGCTTCCTCGCATGTTGTTATTCATATCAACGCTGTGGAACGAAGAAAGGCGAAGTCAAGTGAAATGGCATGCTGATGAAAGAGGACGCAATTGTAAGATTAGAGCGGGGGGGAAATATTGGTTGAGAGAGAAAATAAAGTGCAGAGAAAAGACAGACAGGAGAAATAAAGAGATGTGTGGAGGAAGTAATAGGGAGAAAAGAGAGTAAAGGATAAAAAAAATCATAAAGGAAGTCAGAAGTGTACCTGTCAGGCATGTGTTCATCTTCAGGCCATCTGCTCCACTACATCAAGGGCTTTGCATTGATTAGCATGCAATTACACCCCTCACTCAGTGTGTTTGTGTGTGTGTGTGTGTGTGTATAGACGTAGATCTCAGTGAGGACCAAGGAACATCTTTAGTATTAGTACATTAGTAACGACCTTTTCCCTTCTCTTTTTCAGCATAAAAAAAGATACTTTCTTTATTTATTGGTTGAGTCTATTCATTCATGTTCAAACCCTTAATCCTCACAAGAGTCTCTTCCTGTTCTTAAAACCATTTTAAAAACATATCTGTTTTCTCTGGCTTTTAACACAATGGGAGTCACTGCTCAGAGTTATTTGATTGTGTTTTATTTCTGAAATGTCTTGAGTGTGTCTTACAGTATGTCTGTGTTTCCTTTCTCTTAAATGCCTGTTTAGCATCACTGTTCATCACTTTGGTCAACATTGTTGTTTTTAATGATGCTTTATAAATAAAAATGGAATGGCTGCTGGAGCTTATCCCAGCTGGCTTAGAGAGAAAGTAGAGTACACGGCGGCCACGTGTAGAGGCCAACAACCATTCACACTCACATTAAGCACCTTTTGGCAATTTAAAGTGACCAATTATCCTCACACCTAGTGCAGGAGTCCACAACCTGCAGCTCCAGAGCCACATGTGGCTCTTTCGTCTTCAGTGACTCTAGATGAGTTTGTCCAATGATGGAACACAACAGTTTTTATTTTATATTTTATTTTATTTAGTTTCATTCCACTACAATCTAAAAAAAGGGCTCAATAAAATGTTGTGATGCTGTCTTTAATGCCATGACTACATGTCATATGCTCATTGAATCCATACATGATAGCATTATTCCATAATTCAGTGTCAGATGAATTGAATTAATTTCAGTGACTGAAATGAACTGAAAAAAATCCACAAAATGAATAAAATATTAACAGACTAAGCATTAAATGAATTAAAATTAACAAAATATTCAACTAACAAAATGATACAAAACTAAACAGAGTAATAATAAAAATACTAATAATAATAATAATAATAACTGACATGTGAATGAGAAAGTTGACAAAATGGGCAGTGAAGTAATGAATAAAAGAAACGAAAAAATTGTCACAAAAGTGAAGAAAATAATCAAGGCAGTGGCCAAAACAAATAAACAAAGTTAGCATTTAATAAACAAAATCAACAAAATTATTAATAAAAGTTGAATAAGATAATCAAGAATATGAAGAAGAGGGCAAATATTTTTGTGGCTCTAGAAAGATTTTTTCTTTAACTTTTTTCTCCAAACATAGCTTCGTATATTGCAGCGGTTGCAGACCCCTGCCCTAATGCATGTTTTTGGTTGTGAGAGGAAGCTGGAGTAAACAGACAAACATGCAAACTCCGCACAGAAGGACATGGTCGGGGCCTCCTTCTGTGAGTCGCTGGTGCTAATCACTGCACCACTGTGAAGCTGGTTCAGTTTGTCTGATTGTAAAGAAAAAACATTGAAGGGGCAAGAGGTGATAGGAGACAAGTGAGGGCAATTATTTACATGTCCATTAGTGAGTGGGAAAGAGCAGGGGTGTATGGTTGCAGAGGGGGTGCACGTGGGAGCATCCAATGTAAGGTCAGAATCAATAAGTATAATGATAAGCACCAACATCAGCAACATCAATAATGGGCGATAAAATTATTCACTTTATCTGTGGTTTTTTTTTTTTGGAGGACAAGAAAGTGTTTTAGTTCAATTGTTGTTCCCTTCACAAATTGATGAATAAATAACACAATCTGTATCACCTTCAACATCAGAGGAACCAATCGGCTAGCCACCTGAATAACTACAGTATACCAAGAGTGGGTGTAACCTACGACACTCATCTGCATGTCGAACGGGAAAACAACAGTGAGGCTAAGCTGAGCATGTTCCTTGGACGTCACGGGAAAACAAGTCTGGAAACATGTCACGTTCCAAACAGGCCCAGACTCTTCTGAAGCAACTCTGGGGCAGAGGTCCTGAAGGCTTAACCCCCCCGTTACTCGCAGGACCGCCACCTCTGGGTTGCTGTGTGGGTAATACTCTCTCAGAGCATTAGCGCTTGGTTTTCCAGATCTACCTGCAATACTGTCAAAAGATGAGGGTACAAAGATGTAAGGAGCACCCACACCCCTTCATCTGAGCAATTAAGCTGCCATAACCAGGTCACGGCAAGACAGAGGTCAATCATTAACTTGGTCTTGCACATGGAGCAATAAATTTGCTAGAAAGACAGTGTTGGACTCTTGGTATTGGGACGGGACAAAGATGTGAGTCTTCCGCTCTTTGATGATTCTGGTCTTACTATGTTCTTTTGTAGCACAGATGGCGACTGAACCCCCTCTTGATCACTTTGCTTTAGCACATCTTCAGCCACTGCTGATTGGTCTTCATGCTCAGGGTTAGGAGTGACAAATCACCTGCTTAAGCCGACAGCTGTTGTTTTATGGGCACTTGGCTGGTTGGCTTCATATTTGACACAGTGGGCGTTAAACATAATTCACCTCCACCTGGGGGCAAAAGACAAGTAGCAGATCGTATTCAACAGGGTTTTGAGCAAAGTTTTTACCATATGATGATGCAATAGGTCTAAGAAATGTGTGTGTCAAATATGATACACACGGCATTATAGGTTTAAGGCACAAACGGATGCACTATCATTCCATCCAGAGAAGCCTGACTAAAACGCCCTTGTATGCGTGTATCTATGTTTATATGCTTGAATGAGTGTGATGTATTTGTGTGTGTGTGTTTACTGTGATGGTTTGCAGTTTGAGTGTGTGCTGTTGACTGTGGCGTCCCTGGCTGTACATATGGGACTTGTTTGGCCATAATTACACTGGTGCATTGAGGTTTCCAGTTGAATGCAAGAGGGAGGAGGGTGGGTGGTCTGCGTGGAATAACGGGGGTTATGGATCAACAGGAGGTGCCCCCGTGAGCCTTCACCCTGATTATGGGCAGACGTGACAGAATGGCAGACGGGCTGCATGGACCTGTTTCCACTGGTGCTTTAAAAATGACAGAAGCCTTGTGCTCCCCTTGCAAATTTCACAACCAAAAACTGATGACTCAAATATTTAATGACCTTTAACCAGGGTAAAATGGGGGGTGTCATCCCCAAGAGGCTGCATGTTATGAATGTGTAATGATCTAAATAAGGTCCTTATAACAGCATTTCTCCATTCGTCTCAACAAATGACTGATTCGACCCAATTTAAATGACTGTTTTCAGTATATACTTGTTATGAATGCAAACAAAATAAAAAAGTTCATCCAGAAAATGAACAATGGTGAATAAAAACTGAAAGAAATAATCAATGAATTGACCAAAAATGATGAAAATAGCAGAGGCAGTAAAAAATTGAAAGAACAAAACAATTAACAAAATGAACAAATGTCATTACTCATGTAAAGTAGAAAGAAAAAGAAAATGAATAAAAACAAAAAATCCACAAAATGAATACAAATTAAGAGATTTTAGAGAAAACACAGAAAACAATGAACAATGATGACAGCAAACAAAATCAGTAAGAAAATAAACTTAACAAAAGAAGCAGAAAAGGGGGATAAAACCTGATGAAAGAAACAAAAATCAATAAAGTCAATAAAAATAAAAACAATAAGATAAACAAAACTGAATATAAAACCCAATGAATGAAAATTAACAAAATACTATAAGGCTGACTGTAACTCGTATGTTCAGTCAGATGTCTGTGTTACCACGGCAACCCAAGTTAGCATCTTTGGTCCTCACCCACAAGTTGTGAACCCCTGCTTTATAAAATGTATAGAGTAGTTCTCATTTATTTTGTAGAAGTCTATTTATTTATTTATTTTAGGTTATTTTATGAATTGTGTTGATTATTTTCCTTATTGTTCATTTCGAAGATTTATTTGTTCCTTTCTTTCTTGAATTTTGTTCACAGTATTGTTCATTTTGTTCACTTGATTACATTTTTCATTTTGTAATTGATTCCCATAATCCAGTATTATAGTGTTACAAAGATGCTGGTGTTGTCCAAAATCCCACACCAACATGCTAATATACAGTAGGTCAAAACAGTGTGAGAACTTTTACAGTTGTAATACGTGATTATGTTTGTGAACTGGGAAGCACTCGGAGAGCACAGATCTCCACCAAGGCAGCTTATGCTCCCTATGTGACATTATTAGGGCCTGTGTCCACAGGGAGTGTATTTAGTTCCAAAGGTCCACATTTTTATCAATCAATCAATCACTCTTTATTTGTATAGCGCCAATCATAATCGCCGATTATCTCTAGGCGCTTAAATAATATTATATTTAGCTACGAAATAGTGGTCAGATTTTTTCAGGCAAGAATATGGTGGATTAAAATTTAAATCTGCATTTGATTTACCATGATTAAGCCTATTTAGAGATTTGATCTGATGATTTGGGACATGCATGGAAACGGTGTGAAATTATATTGATGACGGTTGTCAGTGTCTGCATAGAGGCCACCGTACACTGTGTGATTCGGACCCTATTCATACCAACTGGCAGCTGTATGTGCCACTGGCATTTAAAAGTGATTGCGGCCTTGTAAACCCTCTGTATTTTGACGAACCTCGGCCGTCATTGCCGCAAATTGTACCACGGATGGGTTTCAAACATGTTTGATTCCCCTCTGTTTGCTGCTGTTCTCCTCACTGCGCCTGTGTGGGACCAGTGCAGCAGCGGGAAACTACAAGTGAAATTAAGATGAAAGCAATAAACTTTGACAGAGTAGATGCACCAGGTGATGCTCTGAATGGGAGAGAGAAAACACACAGAACACCCACATTTTCCACAGAGGTGGAAAAAATGCAGTATTTCTGCCCAGTGCAGGCATTGGAAAGCACAGTGCATGCTGGATTGGTGTGCATTTGCACCTCAAACATCCACACAGTGTACTAAACCTGCACGTGCACATGTTTCTAAAATCGCAGTGTACCTCAGCCTTAACTGAAGTGAGTACAGGGAAGCACCTAGAGATAATCAGCAATTATGATTAGCGCTATACAAATAAAATTGAATTGTTACTGCAGTAAGTGCATCTGATCAGCCTCAGTTTCACTTTTAATAAGAATCAGAAAACAGCTGGGCCACATGTCCATGATGAAGTTCATCAGCTACAATCATTTTCTGACCCTATTGTGGTTTATACTGGACATACTGTATATAATTTACTATGCATCTTTTAAGCAAGTAGTTATATTTGGTGGTGGAATATTTTATGAACCATTATTGCTCATTTGAAAGTGAATCATTAACCCTAATATTTCTTCAAAAGGAAGAAATAAACAATAACTTGGTCTAAGTCTTTGTCAGTGTGCACAGTTTATGTCTTACAGTGGGTGGTTACTGTTCATCGTTGGTGTCAGGCTTTTTATACAAAGACATTGTTGAGGTTTATCATTGTTCCGTGTGTGTATAGCTTGCTTTATTGCTTCTATTTCTGTTTGTCAGAGTCGAAGTCTCCTTTTACTTCCACGTGATTGGACCCTGTTTTGAAAAAAAAAAAATTGAATGACAAGAAGCATATCATTCATGGATTCTGTTTGAATTGTGCATCATCTACTCACACATTGTTTTTAAGATAGTAAAAGAAAAACTAGTTTTGTGTGAACCAACTTAATGAACTGCATTCCCATCTCATATCATATACTGTGTGTCAAGTTTGCATGTTCTTCCAGTGTCTGTGTGGGTTCTCTCCAGATACTCCAGCTTCCTCCTACAACCAAAAACATGAACATGGGGTTAGATGAATTCATCACTCTAAATTGACCACAGGTATGAATGTGGATGTAAATGGTTGTCTGTCTCTACATGTCAGCCCTGCGATGAACTGGTGACACATCAAGGGTGTACCCTGTCTTCGCCCTCAGTCAGCTGGTATAGGCTCCAGCTCAATTTTTCCTCAGCTGTTTATGAGCTTATATGTCACACTACAGCAGTCCATGTGGTCACTAGTCTCCCCCACAGTGTATGGCTGGTTTATCCACATACCCTTAGATTTTTATACTTAATTTGCATTTAAATGGTGAACTTCCTAACCCTGCAGCAGGTGGTGATAAAGCACATATTACACTGATTAGGCGCGTTTCCACTGCAGGAACTTTGGGGTAATTTTATGGGGCTGGGGCCATTGGTGCATGATTCCACTGTAAGAACCGTCAAATTTAAATTACAGGAATCTTTACAGGGTCTAACTGAGTCCCTGCTTTGGAGTAGGCACTCCAAACGGCGCTGAGAACTCCTGGGCAGAGCCTACAGGACTACTCAATACGGACTGGGTATACCCAGAGCAGGATATGACGTCAATGGAAACAAGCAGCATTTTTAAAGCACTGTACAAGACAAGTAGAAAATAGTAGGATTCAGGCTTTTTCGAGGCGTTTTCTCTCGTTCATTGCACCTGCCCATGTACGAACAAAACACAAAAACACAAACATGACAGTCACCTCAGCTCTCTGTATGTTTATCTTTGTCCTCAATGTCATTTTCACTGATTTTGCTCTTGGTACATCGCAGTTTTGCATCATGATTACGTGATGATGATTACATGTCGGTCCTACTCTGCAGTGGTGACAGAGCGGCTGAGAGAGGCGAGTGAGAGGACGTTCCTGTAAATTCCCACCTCCCCCACTGTGCCCTGAAGTTCCTGCAGTGGAAATATGCCTATTGCTTGCTGACAAAAGAAGAAAAGATTCAGATCACACAGTCCCAAAAGCATACAGCAATCCAGGTATCTGACATACTGCAGATTTTTCACCTACATACTGTTTCTTCCTGTTTTCTACCAGAATCAATATTATATTATTAAACAGTAGGCCGTTTCAAACAGCCTCTGTTTGCCAGATTTTACTATTTCCTCAGAGATTCTGTTTGTGATTCTCTGTGATTGAGTATGACTGATCTTCTGCCTGTATGACCTACCCTTCTGCCTCTTCCTTCAGATTTGTTTGCCACCCACCTGATTGTCTACTTGTGGTCTGACTTACTGCCTGCCCTTTGTTATTCTGCTCAGCCCTCTGAATCTATGTGCCAGATTTGTTGATTATCAGTGTACTGACCTTGTTTTCCAAATAAAGACACTGATTTCTGCAAAAGCCCTAGCCCTGCTTTGGAGTTGTGTTTTGGTTCCTCTATTGCAGCATTGTTTGTGGCATGAATTTTGTCAATATTCAAATGAAGGCATATTCAAATAAGATGAGTCAGTTGATGTCTTTCACCACTGACTGTACAGAGTGGGAAGACTTGGACACTTCGGGTGTACTCACACTGTCAATCCACACCATGCCAAAGTGCATTTCACACCTTAAGCATGGACCATATGTGTAATGTGAGTCCAACCGAGTCACGCCGAAGCACTTCACTGGTCCTGGTGTGGTTGGAAAAGGTGCACCACGGTGCGGAAAGATTACTCAGACATGAATAGGTGCCTGTGCAGCCAATGTATATCTGATATATAGATGTCTTATCCTGCTCCCTCTGCATCAATGCAGAAAATCGCTGTCTTACAAAGACTATTCTCCAACCAAATACGACCAAGGTGGTTGTATGTTTGTGTACTGGATTATGACCTACTGTTACTTTTTGAGTTATACACCTTCTAGCGGTCATGTAAATGTCAGTGCTGTGGCATCGTGTTACGTCATGACATTTGATTTTCCTTACCAATCAAAACCAAAACCAACAGAGGGAGGAGTCACGTCCATTTCACTGCGTGTGGTCTATAGCAAGCATTTTGTGCAAATGGAAACTTCTGAACCACAGTGAAAAGTATAAAACATATACATACATAAAAAGTTCTTCTCCACATTTGACCCATCCCCTGGGGGAGTGGTGCCTGGGGAGCCTCTGAGTGGTTAAGTGCCTTGCTTAAGCACCCACAGTGGTGACACAGGTCTGGTGATTTGAACCGGCAACCCTATGGTCAGACCTGCTTCTCTAGCCTCTTGGCCACCACTGCCATCATTACATTGTGTTTTAGTCACTACTGACTTACTTACCAAGTTGAAATCCACAGTACAGGCGTCAATCACCAGAATATCCCCTACTGCCGGCAGGAGCGCGACTCTCTGAAACGCTCTGATGAGTCATAATTCAGGAGTAGTACATACGACCTGCCTGTCCTCCAACTGAAACGACCGCCTTGGTCATTTCAGTTGAAGGACAGGTAGGTCTTACATATTGCATAAATCTGGTAGAAATCTGTATGTGGCCAAAAACGACTCAAATAAGCCACACAGGCAGTAAAGTTGTATGTAGGAATGGTGCTGTGATCTCATCCACGCCTCAGCCCATTTCGGAGATATCAATGTGAGCACAAACCTTTGGAGTGCTTCAGCACGGCTCGGCCCAAATGGCTCGAGTGTGACTACACCCTTCGACATAGATATAATAGAAGTAGGCTTATATAGATCCAGGCAGGTGTTGCAAAGTCGTCAGTGAGTGAAGTGTATTATATTCAGCTGATTATATTCAGCACAGTAATATTCAGATGTCAGTAGACAGCACCGATATCGATGCTGGTACAGCTAGTAGTAATATCAGCATGCCACGTGCATTTGGCCAGTTATCAAGGTTAAATGCCTCAATGGCAGCTTTACAGGAAGTGACATAATCAGACCCTCAGCAGTGAGTCCAAAAGAATGCATTTTTTTTATTTACACAAAAGTACATACTGCTATTTCCAATGGACTGCCTTAAAGCTTGAATTAATACTGTGAAAAAGTCAGGCATTATATAGCTACATATTGGCAAAACCCACACCAGTACAATACTTCTGATTTTTTTTGGCTTTTTCTTTATATCAGACAAAAGTATAAGTAGGAGATATTTCTTTTATCTTGACGTTTCGACTGACACCTGCAGTCTCCCTCAGAAGTGTCATCTTCAGAGTATATTATATGTATGTATAATATATCACATATTTCATTTTGATATTGAATGTGTTTAGAAACATCAGGTCCCCAGGTTTTTAGTATTCTGCATCACACTCCATTTGGGACAGTTGCTTTGTATTTTTGTCTGTATTTTTTATTACTTTTTGGCTTCACCTTGCAGTTAAGAACAATTAGAACACTTAGAGTTTTGTTTAGCCATCTGGTGAAGAGGCAGGAGAAAGTTTGGGAGATTATGTTACTTTTGGGTTTGTGCTGATTCAGCTTTGGAGAAGTTAGCCATCTGTGAAATCGAACTTCTTTGTAAGTTGTTTGCTTCCACATTATTATAGATACTTTTTACAAGATTTTTGATCTTGAGGTTATTTTTGTCCACAAGTATACTTCCTGGTTGTATTTGAGGATAGCTTTTTTTTCTTTCTAAGAAATATCAAGCTGGGAAATGTCTGTAGTGAAACAATTGGATAGATGATGATTTTGCAGATGGTAGAATTTCAATTAAATATCAAATAAAAACAAATTTCCACCAAACTTTGAAAAGTCACAGAACAGAGAATGCACAATTTCAGCTGTGCCATGTCATCAGAAAGTGGCACTATATCACATATGACTAGAGTAACAGTAAATAAACATCCCATCTGGTGAATGATTTCCATCTAAAATGTTTTTTCTTGGATGAGTCAGGAATAATCAATATTTTTTGGGATAGTTTTGTTTCCTCTTCAGTTCAAATCTGGACTACCAGTTAGGTTTAACTGTACCGAACAGAGGTGATCAATCACATTAGTTATAAATTCATGTGAAAAAGCTTTTCATTTTCCTTTAATTTCCTCTTATGCAATAGATGACAAAAAACATCTCCTTTAAGCTGTTCTAAAATTTAGGTACTTATGTCCATTTTGCTCTTTTCATAAAGATAATGCAAACTTTAAAATATGCATTTATGTTAAACATACTATACATGCGAACAACCATTATGCTTTCACATCAATGTAATGGATATGAAACTGTGCAAAGTCAAAGACAGTGGTATTCTATTGTTTGTATTTTTTTAATTTATCCTTAAGTTACCACAAAAGGTGAGTAAGACAGAAAGGGAGACGCAGAGAGAGTGTGTGACTCCCAGTGGTGTCAGATGAGCTGGTGAGATATCGGAATCTCACCCCTGCAAATCTTCATCTACAGATACTGTGTCTCCTCTTGAGCAACATCATCAATGCTCCTCCTACTGCCTCCATTTCAGCACAACCCGTTGACGCAGTAGCATCACGGATTCCTGTTCCCTCCATCTCAGAAAAGCCCAGTGATATAGCATCAGGTACAAAGTTTGCACCAGTCGACCCTGCTGACCGACCGTCCCCTCAGATAAGGTATGAAGAGATTTACTGTAGTTCTTGTTAACTGTTTTGATAGGTCAACTTGTTTTCATGAAATAAAAGAAAATATCAATGTCAAAGCTATTCAGTTTCTTGTGTAAGATGTAAATTGGCAGCAGACTTTACCATGATGCCTGGGATGCACCACCGAAAATCTTGCCTTGGGCGTCAAAATGGTAAGGGGATGTAACCATTACAGCCCTTTCAAGGTCACACGCTGTAGCAAAACGTACTTTAGCACACATCATGTTTTATAGCTGAAATAACATCTGCCCTATGT
>JAQQAE010013045.1:0-12910 GCA_029823295.1 Pseudamia nigra | reverse complement strand
CAATTGCATTGCACAAGTTATAGGTCACATTAAAGGTGGAAAAAGTTGTGAAATTATTTATCTTGGTGTCAATTTTTACATCACAACAACAGGTTTGCATTTGAACAGCGGTGTGTAGACTTTTGAGATCCATTGTAAATGCAATATTACCAGTTGTATGTTATGTTGTGATTTCTAAATTGTTTGTTGGTAAATAGAAGTTTGTGAACAGAGCTTTTACTTCAGAGTGGTGATATCAAACTTTAAAATTCACTATTAGTCAGCCTTTATTCATGTCTAAAAGTCTAGACAGCAGCATGTGATTATATAATACAACCTAGTTTAAACAAGTACCTGGATAATTGGATTTGTATGGAGTGATAAGTGCTACCTCTTGCACTAGTAAGCTCTTAAAATGATCACTGACCACTTAGTGACAGTGCTTTGTACATCAGTGGTAAGTTTTACCTGGGATAGAGTGTGCTGGTAAGCTTGTCACCGGACACCTGTTCCAATGGATCTGTGTGCTATCACTTTCAACTCTTCCTTTGTGACAGGAGAATAACAAGCTAAGCAACAACATGCTGTAAGTAATTTATTTTGTTCAGAATTTGTTCAGTGATGGAGAGCACAGGTGGACCCGGTTGGCTCGCAAGGTCGTTGACCAGGATGCCAGACTCATCTAGCAGGACTACGGTAGGCCTAAAATTTAGGTAATGCAGTAAGGCAAACCTGCTGCATTCTTTGGGTTTTGTGTTTTTAACAGGTTTTTGACCATTTTAATGTAAGCAAAACATGTGTCCCAGTATTTGAAAAGGCACCATGACTACATCCTGGTTTAAGCACCACCTAAAATGAAGGGGATTGATTATACAATATACAATGGTCATTTTGCTAGACTACTTCAGTGCTGACACAGCAATAAAATTTGTATGAAGAGGCCTGGTTATACTAGTCTATACTATGCATGGGGAAACCTACAGATCAATCATAATTCACTTACACAGGCTGCATGCATGGTGTTGAAGAGTCCCTTCAAAGGAAAATGGTGAACTTGTATATTACTTTCTGAACTCATAAATCATGTTGCTATTCTCTAAAATTATGTTGTGACTTCTCGTGGATGGGTGGGGGGGTTCACAAGGTAAGAACTGCTTTGTTAGACTTACTGAGCATTTAGCAGCATATAGCTCATGGCTGGCTAGCTTGATATCATAGATCGCAAGTGTCATGTTCTCTGTTGTACTGTTCTCATTTACAGTCATCACACACCAAGTCACACATACACACTGTCACACACACACTATGGCCTCGGGGCGTCTGAGACATTCACAAATAACTCTTTTCTCGACTGGCGCAGCATTGTGTTTGAGGTCGAGGTTGGGGGGTTGCTAGTGACATTTGAACAACCTTTTCGTCTCCCTAGAGCTGAACAAGTCCAAGGTGTGTTGCTACGCTTGAACCCACAGCTTAAAAAAGCTCAGCCAGCCTTTCCAAAGCCCAATCGCAAGTATATGGTGGTCAGGATCACTTTGCAGGTATGATGGCTGTAATCAGAAGCCATGTAAAGCAGTTTCACTACAGTACCAGCTATATGTCGCCTCATACCAAATGAAACTGAACATGTTCAAAGGAAATTGATTTGCAAAAGGAACTGATCATTTTTCAGTTTTAGATTACTTAATATTTACCGGACAAATAGGTGGTGTGAATCGAGCATGTCAAATGATTAAAAATTGGAGCATCACTTTAAAACACCCTTCACTGACACATACTGTATATAGTGTAAGTAAATTTGAAATATGTATATATCTAGATGTTATTTTCACAAACAGTTCGATCTGATCTCTTAAAATTTGAGATGAAAAAAATGCAAGTGTTTCAAAAATGCCTACCCTCTGCAGCTTTTCTCAGTGCAAACCAAAAGACTAAATGTATATTTGGATAGGCACCTCTTACTGAATTAGTGATTAGTAATTACATCTACAGAAATTTGCAAATGTCAACTTAAATCTCATCCAATCTATTTCTACTTTGCAATTTTTTACAGAAGACTAGAAAAAGCCCAAATCTTAATGAGCTTAGTAATGACATTTTAAAACAGTACATTGTGTCATTGTAATCAAAGGTAGTATCAGCCATGAAGACAAAGTGGAAAAATACAACACCCACGCTTCATAACTGACATCAGGGCTGTGGATTCCTTTCTGCTTGAACTTGTCACCATGACAATTCTGTGTACTTATTAAATATTTGATATTTGGATAATTGGACACAGGGTTGGTTGCCAAGTACATATAAATACACAATGCCAAATTATTTCTTCACTTCATCTTTTAAGACAACTGTCATGACAAATGCACATCATATACAGCACATTAGTAGCCTTCTTGAATTCTCCAGAATAATTGACACTATTTCTAGAAAGTCTGAATCTGTTTTGGACATTGTATTTTACTTTTATTTTTTTCTTTATGCGATCAGTAATGTACTGTCAACATTATAGTACAGTGGAGTGAACAGCATTCTCGTACATTTGTATTTTGCACATGTTACACGCAGGTTAGTTTGGCACTAGACTTTGTTATGTAATTGAAGTTGTTTTATTCATTCACAGTCTTTTGTTTCACTTCAGTTGAAGCTAAGATTACAGTGAGGCTGAAGGATGTTACAGTCTGCAAATATCCCTACTTTTCTGGTTGCACTGTGTAAAAAAAAAAAAAAAAAACCTCACAACGCAACATTACATTGCAGATCAAGAGTTAAACTCCTTGATAAATATCCAGTGATGCTCCAACATGCATATTTAAGTATATTTCCTTCAGTTTGATCCTGTGCTCTACCACCAGTTTGAAGTCTCATGTCATTCAGAAATGAACAAAAAAAAAACCCTTAAGGATCTGAACACTTGTCAGTCACTCACACACAGCTGCACTGCAGAACCAAAACACAGCTACCCGACAGTACTTGCAGTCCCCCCCCCCTTACAATATAGGTCTATTCACAGCAACCCCATTCTAGCTCTATGTGTCTCCATAATGCAGCCTTCAAGCTCTCATTCACATCCTCGCAGCAGAACCACAGTAGGCGCTGTGACGCTGCCTCTCTCCCAATTCACTCACCACTTCCATTCAGTGTGCCTTATTCACTTTAATGTCATGGTGAGCAATATTGCCAAATATCAAGGATCATAATAACAGTAATAATAATGATGATAGTAGTATGGGAGCAATAATAGTCATACCAAGTCTGTATTGATAGATTTACAAATAAATATCTGGACAACATTGTAATTTTTGAACTTACCGGTGTACCTTGCTTTAACATAATCCGTATTTGAAGTATGTGCAGTCTACAGTGTATCTTGATTTATGATGCTTCACATAATGTAGAATTTGTGGTGAAACTATGATGCCTAATACATTGTTAAATAATGTAATCTCAGCTTCAGCGCAGGATAGTTTGTGTGTCATCGCTTAACAGAATCGGTGATTATGATTGGCGCTATACAAATAAAGTTTGATTGATTGATTGATGTAATTTGATTTCCTTGCAGCATTTTGTAATTCAATTGGTTTTTAGTGAAAAAAGGAATATACTACATTTACTTTGGGTTGTGTTTTCACACGGGTTCAATCTGCATTAAATATTTGATAAATATGTGACTAATGCCCCAAAATACTGCTGTAAAGATTCCATTAGATGTGTGTCTTGACATAGTTACTTGTAAACTGTGGCCTCACTTGTCCACATCAGGTCATATTCTAGATTTATATTTTGTCATTTCTTTTGGACAGAGAGGAGAGAGCTGCAAAAGTAAGGTCTCTGTTTTCAAATTATGCCTTCCCCTGATTTCATCTTGAATAAATATGGTACCTTGTACCAGCTGTAACTGCTGATATACTGTAGTGATTGCATACTGTACACTGTGTCTATTAGCATAACCTCGAAGCTATGCTGACACTGCCATGACAACTTGGATTGGGGAGATGCAGCCCACACTGTGTTCTTTGGGAACAACACTTACATATTTTTGTCCGCTTGGCTGTAGACTTAAAATATGTATACTACTGTTTTTTTTTTTTTCATTTACTGCTGTGATTTGTATCTGTGATATAAAAAATGTATAACTAATGTAAACTAAATATAATGTCTGTATAACTAATCTAGACAACTGCTCAATGAAGAAATTTGTTTATTTGAATACTATACACAAGAACGATTAAAAAGGACAGTCAAAAGGCCACAGAGTATTCATTAATTTATAGAATGTACAGTATTTATACACAGTGTCAATGTACACCCATGATCATTTATACAGCAAACTTATAGCAGCTTTCTTTGATAGAAATTCTGCACAAAAGGGGACTTGGTGTGTACATTGAGCCTTTACAAGTGGCTAAATGATGTACAGTACATTACATCCTGGCCTACATGGTGCAAGGACAGTAGAAGCTGCAGAATAATGAATATAAATATCTCAACCTGAGCGATCAGACTGGGCTTCACTGACATGTAGTGTGAGATTAAGTGAAGATGATGGATGGTGATTTCAGCAGGCAGCCTGCCTTTGACCTTTCGCACTCCTTTTTACCATTCACCGGAAGCAGTGCTGTATCTGGAGCACATGATGATATTGTGCTGGAGGTGAAAACAATAGAGATTTGTGTCAGTTGAGAATATTCAACACAAATTGTGGTGAAATGTGATGATGAGCTGAGAATGAGTGTCTGATTCCCTTTCCACTGCAACTTATTATTTATTTTGTCCATGATTAAATCCGTAATTCAGTGTATTTGCATATAAAATCAAATATAATTAATTGCCTGTAACTGATGTTGATATTGATCATTGCAAAGATTGGAAAGTCTTTTGAAGTTTAAAATGCAGATCACATACTGCTATTTTAAAAGCCTCGTGCAAAGATGTTTTTGTGGCTAATATGATCTTGACAAATGGTGTTAATCTACCAAATGTCTACTGCCAAAGCACTTATTAATGTTGTTGGCACTACTCATCTTTCTGCTTAGTGGCCTAGGAACTGCCTAGGAACTACAGTGCATGTAAGTTGGGGCAAACCTGCTAAAACGTAAAATGCATGTTTACTCTTGTTGATTTATGTAGCTGAATGTTTTGACTGAAAGGTGTTATTCCACTACCTTCACTGTTTTCTGTTTGATGCTGCTATTTGATGTGTCTTGAAGAAGGAAAGGTCATTAATTAAGCACTCCTGTTCTGCCTCTGTGAAAATGGTTTAATCTGGAATTTCCAGACCTTTTGCTTCAACGCAGTCCAGTGGGACTAAATATCTCATGTGTTCTCTATGGTGGCAGCAAAATTAATGAATTCTGTTATGACAGGCAATGTTTATTTTGTCCTTTTCTCAGTCGTGTAGTTAAGGCAGGGTCTGCAACCTGTGGCTTTTTTGCTCCTCTCCAGTGCCGCCTGTGGATTTGTCCAGATGCACAACACATTATAATGGATCAAAACAAACAAAATAAGCACTAAATTAACAACAAAACGAACAAACCCCAACCTAATCACAAAAAATTAAAACAAAATTGAAGACCGTAATCTATAATGTGAACAAAAATGAACATGAACAAGATTTAATAATGTAACTAATAAAATAATCAAGTAAATGAGCAGCAACATAAAGAACAAAATTATCCACAAAATAATCAAAAATGAACAAAAATAATCAACAAATCTTCACAACCAATGAAAAAAAAATACTAAAAAATGATTAAGAAATAAACAAAATAATCAATAAAATGAACAACAATGAACTTAACAATTCAGCAAATGAATGCAATGTGAAAAAGGGGAGCAAAGATAAACAAAGTCCCAAACAAGATGAACTAAAATGATGAAATAATAAACAAAGTGGTTTTTAAATGTGCTAAATTGTGGTAGATAAATGATTCAGCTATTTTTGTGGCTGTAGACAGATAATTTTCTCTTTGTGTCCAAAAATGTTTTTTAGATTGTAAATGTGGCTGACGCCTGAGTTAAGGGAATGAGTTCCACATTGTGTGTTACTGAAAGCTTTCTTGCACAGATATAGCGGGCATTGATGTTCATTGTTTATACTGGCATAGTTTGTCATTGTTATATTGAATAGTTTTATTGACTGAGCACTCTGTAGGGCCTTCACTCAAAAGACACTACAGAATTAAACTTTAGATACTTTTTTTTTTAGTTTCTCAGCTTGTACTGATAAAGTCACCTTGAGCACATATGGACCTTCTGCCTCCTTTACTGTAAACTGCTCTAAATAAGGTTAAACACCAGTGATGTAGATGTAAACTCCCTGCTTATGCCAAGACATTGCTGTTGTGTGTGGTGTCAGCAGGAGTCCAGGGTTGGAGGAGGGGTTGGATGCTGGGAAGCTGTGAAAGGTGAATCAGCCTCCACCTTTGTTTCCAAGTGGCCCTGCTGGCTTTGTTTTGGAGCAGAATGAATTATTAACGGTAGCCTTCTGGTCGTGTTTTTCATCAGTGTCCACATCCAGTGGTAAAAAGCACTTTGCCGAGCAATCTCCATTGACTGGCGCCTTTTACAACACCACAACAGCATACCTGGATTTTTTTTTTTTTAAAGTCTTCACCTCACCTGTTATTTTTAGCTTTTTCTTTTTTTAAGCACTCATTTCTTATACTTAATTGCTTTTTTAAATGATCGTTTAACTACACAGGTGTATAAAAATAAATGTATGCCATGATTATTGAAGAGCTTGCACCAGTTGTACTTATCCATTTCATGACACCCTTATAAAACACATTGCATAAAACCTTAAAGGGATACTTGAAGAATGTGAAATTCTTTGTAACTTCCTGGCAAAACATGCATTTTATCTCTGCCATTATTTTTTGGTTGGTGTTACTGTAGTTTATTTATGTTTGTTTGTTCACAACATCACTTGAAAACTTATGAATGGATTTGGATGAAATTTTCAGGGTAGGTTAGAAATGGCACAAGTCGGTTAGATGAGGTCAGCCGGGTCTGGATCCAGAAGATTTTTTTTTTTTAAGGATTCTTGATCATTGTGAGAGGAGTCAAATTCAACATTTATCCTTGTAACACCATAAACACCCAGAAAATGTAGCTAAAAACAAGGGATAACACCATAATAAATTTTATCAAACCACAAATTTGATCTAGATATGGGCAACTTTCCAGATGATCCAGAAAGTTTATACTTAGAGGGATTGAGAAAAAGTACCGGTAGCTCCTGTAAGGAAGTAAATAAAGTTATAGACATGAAACTGACACCAAATTGACACCAAAGACAAATGTCTGCTGATTCAGTAACGTGCCCTCGGACACATCTTCAGCTTATAATGATATTGACTGATAATTTTACATTTTATGTTTTACAAAATGCCTATGTGGTTGTCCCAACTTGCCCTTTAAATTCCAAAGTGCTGAGAGAGATGAGTTGAGTCTGTTTATGTAGCTAGTGTGTCCTTGAGTCTTAGATTGGAAGTTTGGCTGGAACTAGCTCAAGATTATAAACAATATCTTATCTGTTGCTAAGAAACATGATGTGGACAGTGGTGTGATGAGTATAAAAGATAGTGTTTTCTCTGTCCATTGGAGCACCTCTCCTACAGACCTTGATTTCTCTGTAAGATTTTTTTCGATGCATTGCATGAATAAAGAAACAGAAGACCTTTTTAACCTCTTTTAGTGCGGTGAGTTTCTCTTTTTAGTCACAGATATGTACGTGATTCCAAATGCTAATGGTTTTCATGGTCAAAGAATCCAATAATGAGGGCCAAATAAAAGAATATTACTTTTGGGTGCAATAACATGGGGAAAATGAGCACAGGTTCAAATGATAATGATATTTTCACTATGAAAATAAACTGAGCTGCCTTGGTTGGGGGTCTGTGGTCTCTAAGTGCATTCTGGTTTTCAAGTAATGCTGCAAATAAGCACATTCTCAACTCACAGTATCTATGATGAATCAAGGTTAAATTCTTAACTACCATAGGCTTCATATAAAGTGAGTCAGTGTAACTGTCACTGTTACTGCCTAAATGTCCTATATACTGTAGAAACAGGTGCATTGCCCAAGAATTGGATTGGCTACCTGCCACCTTTTCAGTCTAATTGTCCTTTTTCTTTTTTTTTACATCTTATTACATCGTCCTCAAGGACACTCAGAGGTCTAGGTTTAGTTATTGTTTGTGAGTCTCAAGGTGCATTCACTGGCTGTTGTCCAGATATGGTTTTGCATTGATGGTTTTATACAGTGTGTGACTTTTTATGTGGATTATATTTCCATTCAGCAGACTGATTGCTTGCAGCCACTTTGTGTTAACTGCTCCCTTACTGACTCATCATGGTCAGCTCAGCCACCATCATTTTATACTGGACAACTTTCTTTTTCCTTTTATTGTGGCTTTTGGAGTGTGCATAATGACACCGTTCCTCCTGTTTGAATGGTTTAGTGTTTTTTTTTTTTTCTTCCCCAAATAATGAATGTGACAAGGTTATTTTCCAAAGTGGCCGTGTCTCACAACTTGTAGCCAACTTTTCATTACTGATGCTACCTTTTTAAGTACCGGTAGTTAAGACCAAGAAACAAATTATTTTTTTCTTTGTCAAAAGATTCTCATGCAGTACTGCTTGAGATTTCTTTCATCCACCCTTCTGCTTAGCTGTTTTGCTGTCACTTGATCCTCTTTATCATCTGCTGGCCAGAGGATGCTCCCAACTGGCCGAAATGCTTGGCAACTGTAACTAAGGGGCCGGCGTAACTGTGCTAAGCTGCTGGTTAAATAAAAATAAATAAAGTAACCTGCAGAGTCTCAAGCCTGGCTGGATGAAAAATAAGACTAATTTTACACACTAAAGCCATAGTTCCTGGCATTGTTATGCTTATTATTATGGTATGGTTAACTCCCAAATGTCAAAGGCAGCATTACAGAACTTCATAAAAGACATGTAGAGTTTGCTGTCTCATTTCTTTTTAAATGTTATTTTTTATGGTGTCTGCCATTTTACCTATGAGAAGTGTCGTACTTTATTATGCTTAGGAGACGTATGGTGAGAGTAAGGCTGGAAGAAACAAGGAAGGTGGGGGGGGAGTTTAATTGAAAACAGATTGTGTGAGATAAGTGATATGTAGATCGGAAATGTATTCAAATTTACCTCTGGGAATAAGCCAGTGTGAGAGACAGAATAATGTGGTAGGGAGTCTCAGGTGCAGCTGGGAGGGGAGGAGGTGGGGCGATGATGGAGAAGCCGAGGGAGGGTTCATGTCTGTATGTGTGTGTGTGCCTGTTCATTTGTGTGTTTTGAGAGAGAGGGAGGGAGACAGAGAGCTTGAGTGTGCAAGCTAGAGAGACTGTGTGGAGAGGGAGGGAGGGAAGTGTAAGCCAGTCACAGCATCTCTCCTTCTCACTGCACCAGGGCTGAGGGACTATTCGTCCCCTCACTTCCCTCGCTGCAGATTTAACTCATTTCCATCAGCGCAGTCATCTTTTTTTTTCTCGCTTTTTTTACTTGCTTCTGACAGATGCATTGCTTTCATCTTTTTCTGTGTGCTGGGATCCAAGGATTTATTTATTAAAGCACTGGTTATCCTGTTTAAAGGAATGAGATGGGGGACGGTTTCAGAGGACAGTGCTGGAAACTGGTACTCTGACTTGGACTTGGTCTTTTCTTTATGCTGCCAGAGCGGATTTCCCTTTTGTTGCGCTGCCGGTGTTTTGTTAAGGGCGACAGATGTACTAAGACTGGAGTTAAATGCAAGGCTGTAGGCACTATACCTTTACAACTAAGGGGAATGCATACTTGAAAGGACATGAGAAAATATATTGAAGGTATTAAGCGTCTCCCCACAAATGGATTAATTTGGCACATCAAAAATACAAGAAACAAGTTTGTGATAAATTGGATTTCCAATTGATTCCCATACCTCTCTGTGTAACTGCCTGCTTTGGGATTGCTGAGGAGTTGAAGTGAGTGGAGCGCTGACTTATTCAGTTGGCCTCACGTTGCTCCTGGAGAGTCCTTTCACCTGCCTACACTGGAGCCAACATTTTCATCAGCTGCTGGACTTTCACATTCATTCATTTTTTTAATCTTGGAGTTAAAACACTTTGGAGCAAGTTTGCACTTTTGGATTAAGAATCTAAACTATAAAACTCATCCAAACATAGTTTTTTTTTTTTTAAACATCATTTTAGGCCTAGGGATGACCTGTAAACACATCCCACCCTCAGCACCATGTGTGCTGGGAGAGCTGTGACACTATCTCCTGCGGAGATCCCCATGTTGTTTTAGCCTGTGTCTGTGTTTTGATTCAGACAATAGCTCGGCATACATGGGCTCCAGACACTGAGGGGACCACCAAAATAAGGGAAGCCCGCTGTTAGACAGTAAACAGACATCCACCCATGGAACACTGAAACTTTGATTGTATGACTAGAATGAAGATTTGACTCCCAGAAAAAGAGCTTATATTCTTCTCTAGATACTGGTGTATAGCAACATAGTATCCCATGAATCGTTTTGGCTTTGTAGGAATTTTTTGCTTAAGACATTTTTTGAAAGTAACTACACCTGTAAATTATGTCAGATCTTTATGCCTGAAATCGGAGCAATATGCTGTTTACCATCTTCTAAGGGACATGTGAAGACAGGAGAGAAGTATGTTTTGCTTCAAGTTTTAACCTCTTTGCATAGTTACCTGCCTTGTGTCATCTGTGCTCTCTGCCCTTCTGAGGGCAGCGAATGCCCTCTGCCTCCTGGTGGCGACCCTCATTAGAATCAGGAGATGAGGCAACAGCCTGGCAGGCAAAGCAGCAGGAAAAATTGCCTCCGGGACAGATGCTGGCCACAGCATTACCACAGAAGGAATACAGCTTTTTTTTCTTACTTCTGACTGCCACCCACCCACTACTTTCACTAACCATGAGTGATTGGAAAAGGAGAGCTGAACGGGTTGTCCTATTCTCCCAGATGCTGTATTGATTTTCCTCAAGTCAGGGTTCATTTGATTGAAACCCAGCTATGTGAAAGCAAAGTGAAAAAGAGAGTGAGTAGCAAGCTCTGTTAGCTGAGGGAGGCCACAGAGAACCAGTAAGAGGGGAAAGGAGCAAGCAGTTCTCCAATTTGACACCCACTGCCTTATGGGTGGCACACCACAAACGTGACCCACCTGGATACCATCCAGAAAAATGAACCAGTCTGAAGTGACAACGGACCCAGTGCTCATTGCCAACAGCAGCTATGGAGGCTTCTTTCCTGGACGGTCTTCAAACCACTCCTGTCCCTTGGGCTGGGGGTTGAACAAAGGCCTGGAAGCTTGCATCTTGGAGACTGCTGTCATTGTACTTCTAACTGTACTCATCATCGCAGGAAACCTAACAGTGATCTTTGTGTTCCACTGTGCTCCTCTACTGCACCACTATACTACCAGTTACTTCATCCAGACTATGGCCTATGCTGATTTACTGGTGGGACTAAGCTGCCTTGTCCCCACGCTGTCTCTGCTCCACTATCCTGCAGGAGTCCAGGAGCCCATCACGTGTCAAGTGTTCAGCTATGTCATCTCTGTTCTGAAGAGTGTTTCTATGGCCTGTTTGGCCTGTATTAGTGTGGACAGATACCTAGCCATAACTAAACCCTTATCTTACAACCAGCTGGTGACGCCATGCAGACTGCGAGGTTGCATCACCCTCATCTGGATCTATTCTAGCCTCGTCTTCTTGCCCTCCTTTTTTGGGTGGGGTAAGCCAGGCTATCATGGGGACATTTTCGAGTGGTGTGCTCACTCATGGCCCACCTCAGCTCTCTTCACAGGCTTTGTGGTGTGTTTGCTCTATGCACCTGCTGCACTTGTTGTCTGTTTTACCTATTATCACATCTTTCGCATTTGCCAGCAACATAACAGAGAAATCAGTGAACGACGTGCACGATTCCCCAGCCAGGAAATGGAGACTGGTGAAGGTGGCGGTGGGCATCACGGAGGGCATGGACCAGACCGACGCTATGCGATGGTGCTCTTCCGCATCACCAGTGTTTTCTATATGCTGTGGCTACCCTACATCATCTACTTTCTTCTAGAAAGCTCTCATGTGCTTGATAGCCCTGCCCTCTCTTTCATCACCACTTGGCTGGCCATCAGCAACAGCTTTTGCAACTGTGTCATCTACAGTCTGTCTAATAGTGTATTCCGGCTGGGAATGCGGAGGCTCTCGCAGACTATTTGCTCCTTTAGTCACTGTGCAGCTGATGACAGAGATTTTGGTGAGCCTAAACCAAGACGGAGAGCTAACTCTTGCTCTATCTGAAGGTATAACTGACAGAATGAGGTACCAGTTTATTGAGCAAGAAAACCAATCTTATCAGGCTTACCGGTTGGTAAAGTTTCAGTTAAACTGGCAGAGCTTGAATGTCAGAGCAGCTATGCTGGTCACTTAGCTTGATCACATTAAATTGAGGTTTATTGAATTACAAACCTATAAGAAGTTTTGAGGAAATGGATTTAGTGATTACATGAGATTAGATAAGAAATAGAGATGGTTATGAATCTTGCAGAAAGCCTCTCTGTGGCATTCGTCAGCAGTGGTCAAAACCAGTGGGGATACAAAATTGTATTTTCCAAACTACATCAACATTGTTTCGTAAGACTTGTTATGAGACCACACTATGTAATGCCTGTTAGATTTTGTTAGTGGTTATGAACTGAGTCAACATTTCACTGGATGTGTGTGTACTTTCAGTGACTGTCTTTAGCAGGGATAAAATAAACTACACTAACTTGTGCTCATAAACCTGTTTTTAGGTTGTAAATTGATCTTAAAGTATACAGTGGTCCCTCGCTATATCGCAGTTCACCTTTCGCGGTCTCGCTGTTTCGCAGATTTTTTTTAGTGCAATTTTTATGTTTTGTCTTTTTTTTTTTTTTGTC
>JAQQAE010013044.1:0-12910 GCA_029823295.1 Pseudamia nigra | reverse complement strand
TTCATCGTGGGACCTAAGAAAAATGGCGTCTCCGTCTCATCCTCCTCCGGTAAATGTCTTTATAAATCAATAAATGTACCGTACGGGTGTGTTTACATACTTCATATGGGAGTTTGTCGTGGGTCCAGAACGGATTAATTGGTTTTACATGTATCCTGTGGAAAAACTCGCTCTGGCTAATGAATGATTTGCCCAATGAACGCTAGAACGGATTAAATTCGTTAGTCGGGGCACCACCGTAAAAGAAAACACCCTGAAATCCTCACATGTAAAAGTGACAAATTTCTGACAAAATCACAGGTTAACGACCTGTTTCCCCCCTCGACTATTTCTAACAATATTTCAAATTTTCTCAACGTGAAAAACAAACCACCTTGTACATGATTTTGTCAAAACACAATAAGCACTTGTTTCTTTAGTCGGAAACTAAATCCAGTAAGTAGAACAAACACCTCTGAAAACACCTGAAAAACATGAGGCAACATCCTTTAAAGAGAACCACAGGACACATTTGTGAGCATGAATTATTAATTGCTCAATCACATGGGATCCTGTTGAAATTAGAGCAGTTAATGCCCATGTTTCTCAAACCAAAAAACACACATTTCCCATCACTCCCTGGGCAACAATGAAAACAACGGAAGTGTTTTCTTTCAGTCTCCACTCGACCGTCTGTTTCAAAGCCTCACATTCATTCCTCATATTTGTTAAAATGAAAGAACACACCCGACTCCCACTGACACAGCACCCGATCTAAACACCAGCTCAATTAATATTCGCAGCAGAGATGTTGATTGTTGGCTTGAATGTGTCTGAAGTAACGCAGCGTCGAAGCTGCAGGACATAACAGACGGGTTTACCTGCAGAGGAAGGCAGCCTCCCGTCAGCCGTCGCCTCTCTGCGCGACCTCCAGACGGTCTGAAGGGCTGCCGTCTCCGCTGCCCGTCTGGCCTCAAGTCCTCAGACGCCGAGCGTGTCACCGGAAAATCGCTCCCAGGAAACACGCCGGCGCTGCCTCCATCACTCAGGTGTGTGAATTAGCGCCGCTGCATTATTTAAGCGTGACACAGTTGCAGGGAACGGTCTCAGCGCTGGTCCAAATCTGTCACTTCGACTCGCACTCGCCTCGGGGTGACGGGGCCCTTCTGGACCGACGCACGACACACACAGGGGGAAACCGGTGCACGGGTACACCCGCAAGAACTATCCGCAAGCTGAAAAATATCACTGGCTGCACACACACACACACACACACAGGTCCGCCAAATGCAACCAATCAGCAGGTGGACCCAGTGGAAACTAGAGGCTGTGCAATTGCCTGTGATCACAAAGTATCTGCCAGTTCCCTGGATTTATAGAGTGCATTTCATGACACCCAGGGCGTTTTACACCGAATCCATCATTCATCACTCGAAAAGTCACGTGAACATGGCTCCCAATCCACGCCGACCGCCTCTCGACCACCGCCAAACCTTCATTCAACATTTATATGAGGCAAGGTGGGGGAAGTAGGGATGGTGTGGGGTTTGAGCCGTCAACCCACCGGTTACTGGACGACCTGCTCTACCTCCCGAGCAATAGAATAGAATAGGATAGAATAGAATAGGGTCTTTATTGTCATTACAAAACACAAAATTGTAAATCCATCCATTTTCTACCCCTCCATCCTTGCAAGGATTGGGGGGTGGGGCCTATCCCAGCTGACTTAGAGCAAAGACCGGTGTTACGGTTTTAACTCCCGGAAAAGTATCCCATATGTTACGAGGGGGGCCGGATAGCTTAGCCCTGAGCCTGTCCGGACCCTACGTGTTGGTGCAGAGCTGGAGTTATGTTCTCCACTAGCCCTGGGTGATGTGTTTTACCCTATCCTGGTCGGAGGATGAAGGTGTGTGTTTGCAAAACTCACCACCACACGTCTGGTTCTGGATTCGGCCCGCACAGCAGCGGAGTCCGTCTCGCCGGCGGCCTGTGCTCGTCCTTCCGATGATTTGGCCACCCCGCGCTAGGGACACTGGGTGGTGTAATTCAGTGTTTTTTTAAGGTGAATTTTCCTGATTAAAAGTTGCGTTTTTTTTGCAGAGTCTGGCGAGGGGAGCGACAAATAAATCAGAGCAACTTGTATTTTAAATAAATTCGACTATAGGATGCTTGTGACACTGACAGCTGCTAGAGGAGACGGGCTGCAGCGCAGCTCAGGTGCGCACCTGCGGCCGTGCACCTGCTGCTGCACACCTAAGCCCCCAACAGATGCGACCTGTTCTGCAGAGCGACTAATACGTGTTTTTTTCTTTGACGCTGATGCATCAACGCTACAGTTCGTGCAAATATGGTTATGCCCTGTTTTTGGCTGCAATATGTCGTCCAGGAAGTGACGACCTTATTCACCTCAAAATGACCCTTCACAAACTAATGGGCGACGTCGTGGGCACTTTGTCCAGTTATATAAACAGACGATGGTAAACGTGCACTACCGTATCAGAGTACTGGGGGGGTAATCCAGGTGTGGTAATCCGATTTCTCAAAATCAGATAACTGCCGTTACCGGATAAAGTTTATCAGATTACGCTGTTTACACGGTCACTTTTATCTGATAACTTGGATCGGCGTTCCCCTGGGCGTGTAAACGGGCTCACTGACCCTGAGGAGAATGAGGCTAATTAAGTGATGGCAGCTGTGTTTGAGCGAGAGTCGTGACCTAAAAACGGGGTCACTAAAGAGGCTGACCTTTGACCCCCCCTCTCCTCCTGCTTGGCCTGAGGATAGTTTTCACAGAAAGGCTGACAGTTTGCCAAAAAAAAGTCCGAGGATGTGTTTCTCTTAGAAGATGTTTCTTTCTGTTTTTGAACTCCGGCGTTTCCTGTGTTTGCTTTGGCTCCCGGATGGCTTCTCCTCTCTCCGTCTCCACTTCTCTGTCGTTTTGTTTGGCATTCCTTCCTTTCCTATTTTTGTCCTCTTCAAACTCCTCTCCATTTTCTCTCTCCCGACGTCCATTTTCACTCCTCTTTTCTTGCCGTTTTCCTCTTCTGTTCCCTCTTTTACCCTCCGTCATCAGTGTCCGTTCGGTCCATTTATGGGCAGCGTGTTCGGAGCTGGACCTCGTCTCTCGGGCCTGAAAAGAGGCCACGTTTCTCCGGATTTAAGGTGGAATGATGTCAGTGAAAAGCCACGTGTTTGGTTGACAAAAGCGAATTTACAAATTACATTTTGACAGAGGTCACGGCTACTGACACAGGAACTCGACATAATAAAGTACAGACACAAGGAGAAATAATACAAAGTCTGCTGAAAACAGCCAGATATTTGCATGTCCGGTTCTTTCCTACATTCCACAAACATCCAAATAAACCCAAACGTCACTCGAAGCAACTTCAGCATGTTGAAGAGTCCGTTCATCATCCTCTGCAGAGGTTTGGAGCCTCTTCCAGATTTTTAGTCCCACACAGTGTTTCATCTGAACTGATTTCTGTCTGAACATCCTATTTCTGCAGGAGCCGCTTTAATCGGCTTAACACTCTAATTAATATTTGCCGTTCGTGCTGTGAATTGTCTAAAAAATGCAATTAATCAAAGTCTGGAGTGGTAACACAGCTCACTTTGAATTTGGTTTAGCTACAAAGCTTATTTACCTGCAAAGTCGCATCACATTTAATACTATTATAATTTACATTCAGGGGCAACAGTCACGGCTTGAATGAAGCCAATTAATTAATACCTTCAAGTATTAAACCACTAAAAGGCTCGTAGATGCAGATCTTCTCGTCTGCCGTTAACTGACCCTCTGGTTGTCCCGTTTACGTTACGATAAGACTTAACTGTGCAAGGTTTGACTAACGGACTTTTGCAATTTAATGAATAAAAGATCTTTTTCCAGACAAACCGCTACTATTGCTATTATTAATAAGTTCCACTATCAAAACCATCAAATACCAGCGAGTACTACTTAAATTTTTCATCATTTACCGTCACTGACACTGTACAATTTGCCAAAACATCTGCTAATTAGACGAGTTAATATGAGACTTGGTGTGATGATACAATGCATCATCATCAATGTACGATACGTACAATTGTTTTCACTGCAGCTTAATGTAAATTGATTTATGTTTGAATAAATTAGTTGTTTGTTGGTTAAAATGGTGAAAAATGTCCTCAAATGCACAAAAAATACTGAGTTTACCGTTATAGAAGATAAAAAAAAACCTTGGAAATAGTCAAATAACTGGAATCTAAAAAAAGACAAAAAAAGCTGAAAAGTTACTCAAATTGAGGAATTGTAAAGTAAAATAGGTTTGGATTAATTCAATAGTTTCCTCCTTGAATCACCACGTGATCATGGTGGAGGGGTTTGTGTACCTGCTGTTCCTATGTTGTTGAGGGCAATTCCTCCCTGGTAGGGTCTCCTAAGGTCAGCTGATCCTAGGTGACAGGTCAAACTAAGACAGATTCAGAAGACCCTTATGACTATGTCTTCCTGTGGGCCCCCCACCTGCAGGAAGGGTCGTAAGGGTCCAGTGCTGTGTGGTTTGGGTGGCAGCTGAAGGCGGGGGCCTGGGTGGTCCAGTCCCCGATTGCCAAAATTGGCTCCAACTGGGAGGAGGCCCTGGGGCAGACCCAGGACACGCTGGAGGGACTATGTCTCTCCACTGGCCTGGGAACACCCCTGTGATCCTGACCAGGATAAGCGGAAGACGATGAATGAATGGATGGATGAATGGATGGATGAACGGATGGATGGATAATTCAACAGTTGGCAGTAAAGCCTAAAGTTAATTATGAATCACTTTAGCATTAAGTTACATATTAAGATTGAACTTTTTCCCCAAAGTCCAGTTGCCAAGTTTAGCAAAAAAATTTACTAGTCATTACTGTGGTTGGTGTTTTTGGTAAGTTAGCTTTAGCATTAGCTTTGAGAATTTCAGCCCTTGCTTCCCAGCTCTGGCCAAGCGGCAAATTTAAGGCATTGAATGAAATGGTCACATTTTTAAAAAGGTGACTTAATGCATTCAACGACTTGTTATTTGCCTGTTTAAAGTCTACGATGAAGGGATGAACATGCAGGTCCATCCCTTCATCCACCCCACGCTGCACTGAAGCTGCATCCACAAAGGCCACATGTAATTAAGTCCAGTGTGTTGAGGCTCTTCTCACCTGCTGCTTCACTAAGCGGCGCTGACGCTCACCGAGCCCGACCAATACTTCATTATGGCTTAAGTGAAAAAGAATCGATAGGACCTCGCGGAGCAGTCGACTCTGTCTGGCTTCTCTGTCAGGCGTCAATCACAGACGCAGGGAGACGAGACACGGCATCCGCCAGAAAACAGCTGAACAGCCACGCTTCGCGCCCATGTGCGGCGGGCGCTTTTTTTTTGTGATGACGCCAACAAAAGGGGAGTTTCATTTCGAGACGAGACGTCCAGCACCTGGGAGAAGTGACGCCGGCCACTCGAACTGCCTGGATTCTTTACGTGAGAGAATCATAAATCTTTATCAGGACATCAAAATACTGGCAGGGCTGAAGCCGGGGAAGCAGAAAGTACCGCAGACGCTACGAAAGCACCGGGAAATTAATTAAAAGTGCAACAAAATGACTGATTGTGAAGAAAAGTCAGTAAACACGAGGAGTGGGATAGTGTTTGCCGTCAAAGAAGAAAAGGTCAAGTCAACAAACCAAACGTGAATGATAAAATGGAAGCGATGCAAACAGAGCCCACACACCTGGCTTCGCCATTGTCCCCCAAAAACTTCCAGCTCGGTTTATAGCTTCATTTTCTGGTACAATGTGGTCGTGAGCAGACCAGTGTGCACAGACCTGTGAAATTTGAATTTCCTCTTGAGGAAATGAGGTCAGTGAAGCAGCCTGAGGCAACGCTGTATGTAAAAAAAATATGTTAAATAATATGAAACATGAGGATGGAAGAAATGTGGGTCACAGCACTTTGAATAAAGGGACGTTTTAAAGTAGGATATGATGGAAAACCTCAAGTGTTTATCTGAGTTAAAGGAAAGCTGCGACGTATTACGTGGCTTCCAAAGGATACGAAGTTGTGATTAGTCAGCATATCTTTTTTTTGGTATAAATGGGCTACGTTCTGTAGATCAGCAGATCATTTTTAATCAGTCAAATCCTTGTGAAGTCGTTACTGTCAAGTGAATTCTTTTATATCAATAAAAATTCAATTTAACTATGACTGTTTTGAGATAAATTATCTGTAATTGTAATATACACATAAATATAAAGACAATGGAGGCAAAAAAGCAAAAACCAGGTACAACGGAAAGCAAACGTGTCATTTATCCTTTAAGATTAAGGCATGATTTCAGTTTTAGTCCTAAGAATTTAGATATTTTTTATCTTTATTCTTGACATAATCAACAAAACAAGCAGGACTTGTATAGGATTGGAAACTAAATTTTTGCTAGTGCATTAAGAATTCTAATGACAATTTCCAGACACGTCAGTAGTTTTTTGTAGTTCCTGGCAGACGTACGGTATGTAAGGAGAGCTGGCCCTGACCCTCCCTGGACATTGTGACGGAGATAATAACCTCCACATACGATGCCTTCTTTTCACCATAAAAAGCCGCCGTCGTGAATGGATCACGGACAATGCGGAGCACAAAGAGCGGTTCTGTTTCCCAGAGTGGGCGTAGCATGTGCTTCCTGGTGTCAGTGTACGAAGGAGGCGATGATGGAGGACGGTGCGATTGTTCCTGCGCTGTAGGACAGGTGAGCGCCGCCACTCCACCCCGACACAGAACAGATGGATCGGTGGTGGTGTAAACATGGAAAAACAACGTGGGGTTCAGGGGGTTCGAGCGTAGACGGACAAAGCTGTGACGCGATGGATACAAATAAAAAACATTAGTCCAAGTAGTAGAAACATTCAAAGTTCAATATGCCATGTTCACATTTTACTGAGCACCTCTGAACCCTTCATTTTCAAACTAAACTACCTGAGCCGACCCCGAGGCCTGCGAGGTTATGATGTGAACCAGGCCCCGCCACGCTTGGACCACGCTAATCCGTCCAGATTCACGCCTGGCCGGGCTTCGTTCTTCACAGCAGTCATTCACAGTCCGGGAAATGCCATTAATACAACACGGTGGTTTACAGGCGTGAAATTGTGGTCAAACGTATGGCTCCGAAGAGCAAAAAAAAAAAAAAAACACCTCCTGGACGGAGCCTGATGATGATCTATGACACCTCTGATGTGCATCATTAACTTTAGATGTGGTGTTTAAGGATTACTGAAGTGTTTCAGAGACCGGACGAAGCGGGGTTTGAAATTTAAAAAAGGGCTGCTTCATTATTCATCTATTAGCTTTTTCGTGTAACTTTGGTAATTTGCCTGTGAAAACGACATCAGATGACGGGACTATCTGAGGCATATGTGACAACAAACCAAATTTCGTTATGTCACAAATCACACACAAAGAGCAAGAAAATTGGACATTTCTTCACCAGTCTGACGAGAAAAGGCAACATGTTAAATCAAAAAGTCCATCCGTCATCTTCCGTTTATCCGGGTCAGGGTCGCGGGGGCAGCAGCCTAAGCTGTGACACCCAGACTGCCCCTCTCCTCAGCCACCTCCTCCAGCTCCTCTGGGGGACCCCAGGTGCTCCCAGGCCAGCCGGGAGACAGTCCCTCCAGCGTGTGCTGGGTCTACCCTGGGGCCTCCTCCCAGTTGGGGTTAGTTTTGGCAACCGGGCTTTGGACCACCAGGCCCCCGTCTTCAGCTGCCACCCAAACCGCACAGCACTGGACCCTTATGACCCTTCCTGCAGGTGGGGGGCCCACAGGAAGACATAGTCATAAGGGTCTGAATCACCCTAAAGTCCTATTTATACTCTACACAAGTGTGTTGTCAACAAAATTTTGTCATGAGTCATTATGTCTCGAACATTTTATTTGTTCCCTCTAATAAATAATCTGGTCCATCTTTGGCTTTTTGCTCCGTTATTAAGAAATTACGGCAAATAATCCATCATATCACTGCTGTGCGATTCCATGTTGCTATGGTAACTAGCGTTGCCGGTGGAGTCGGACCTTCGTATCTTCACTTTATTCAATATGTTCATAATTTAACCTGACAATCACTCGACTGCAGTTGTGGGTAAATGTTTACAGCTAATGACACTGAAATATGACTTTGTTTAACACTGCTTGGTGAAGTTTTAGCGTCAGTAGGCTAGCGGTTAGTTAGCTTCCCCTACGCTCCGCTGGCACCGTCGCCATTCATACAAACATGGCTGCATCCTGTATTTGGCTCCAAGATGTCGTCCAAGATAACACTAATATATAAGTCTATGGCACAGACTGTCCTCAAAAAGTTGAGCCATTTCTGTTTATCTTTGGGTGTTTATGTTGCGTTCTGTTCTTCCGCCACATGAGCTGTACTGTGCTACAGCGCCCCCACAATTTCCGGTGGCACTGCACCGTTTTCTACATTGAGGACAGAGCCATAAGGCCCCTGAAAACGTACCAAACTTGTAACATAATGTACGCTGAGCCCGGTCGGAACAGCCCCTCTGAGGATGTGGACTTAAGTCTGACCTGTTACCTGGGACCAGTTTGCCGTGGGAGACCCTACCAGGGGCGCGTTGCCCCCGACAACATGGCTCCTGGGATCAGTGAGGCACTCGAACCCCTCCACCGTGATAAGGTGGCAATTCACGGAGGGGTGGATCCAAAAGTGAATATCTTTATGGGAGTCATCAGTTTTCCTGTCTTTTCAGGTACTTTCTAAATAATGAAGGAGGTTTGTAGAATATTATTCTTAAAAAAGTGCAATTTTTAATCAAATACGGACAGTAACCTCATACGCTGGCTTTCCAAATATTGTATCAAAATAAAATAAAATAAATAAATCTTATTGCTTCCTTGAAGTTTATCTTGTCGCATCTTTTACAACATTTTTGTCCCTTTTACATAACTTCATCTACATTTTAATTTTGTCTGATTGACATCTTTTGTGGAACTTTTTTACTCTTGTTTCCTTTTAGCGCCTTCGGTTTCATGGTTTCACATTTTGATCTTTTTGCATCATCATGTTTTTACTTGTTGCTCTTCAGTTCTTTCCTGGTGGGGGCAGGTGGTGGACCTTGTGCTGGTCTGAGGATCTTCTCTAGCCTCGAGGCCACCACTGCTCCCATTTACTTCTTCATGGTTTCCATCTGGTTTTGTCTTTTACATATAAGCCTAACGCTCAGTAATGACCAAAGGGTTTAAACTAAACTCTGACTTAAAATTTGACATTTGCCTTGGCTGTTACCAGTTTTAACTGACATAAAAAAATCCTAACAGACAAAAGACCGTGTAGATAAATCTTCTTCCAAACAATGAATGAATGAATCAAATAATCAAAGTCAAAGTATCACCTGAAGAGCTACGTCGCCGTATGAAGACTCGAAGGAGCCGAACCTCAGTCTCCAGGAACTGGTCCCAGTCAGTTTACTCAGTTTCGTGCTGTTTGATGAAAAGGTCTGAGAGAAGGCCCGTAAACCGGCTGACCTCGGTCCCAAAACGGCCATCTCTGAATGAAGGAGACCAGCATTCCCCAAATACTAAAAGGACGCCTGGCCGGGCCAAAGATAGCCTGCAGTGGTGCGCCGTGGAATCCGCTCGGACTTCACTTCCACTGTTGTTCCACGTCGTTAGCGCTGCTGAGATCATGCAAGACCAGAAGAGTTAAAGCAAGTGTCGGCGTCGGCTCGGTGGCATCCGGCAGTGGCGGTATCGTCTGAACAATTGCTCTCCGTTGAGGTTTTTTTTGCGGAAATTAAACCACCCTACGAGCAGTAACACATCAATCACTGCACCAACTCATGCAGCATTAATTAAAAATGTGATTTTGAAACGAGTTATCACTGCTCTGGGTCACAGTGTAACCCACATAACGTGCACCGAGGCCACCGGGGACGGGATTAGCGGCAAGTTAATTATGATACGCTGATACGCACGTTTCCTACGGGGACAGAAACATCAACAACGTGCACATGGGCTGTGAGCGGGACGTTATCGTACACGACCAGTAAACCTCCAGTGGAAGCAGCAAACCTACTTCTTCACTCTACATTTGATTTTTAACCCGAGCGTAGTTGTGGTCATGTGGTTTTTTGTGATTACGGAGTTCCTGATTTAATGACCGTGGCACTGATTATATCGCAGAAGATCTCTGTCTGCACATGGATAAGACGCATTTTACGCTACACGCTACTCACTTGCTTTAAGCGTGATTCACTTCAAGAGCCACTAAAAAAAAAAAAAAAAAAAAAAACTGTCACTGTATAAATCTGCGGTTCGTTTCAGAAAGACGGCAGAACTGCTGCATAACCTGACATTAGAATCTACGCGTTTAGTTAAAATTCAGCGTTTCCTTTTGTTTTCACCCGCTTTGACGACGAAGCTCGGCCCCGCGTTTTCCGTCATTTGTCATCTTCGGGAGATGGTGGAGGTCTACGGCGGATAAGATACATCACATCATGACTTTTATTGGGATTTAGAAGAAGCTTCTGGTTGAAATATAGTCTTTATATGTTTTGAGTCGATGATGATGTCATGCTACTGGTAAAAGTTTGAGGTATCATTGTAATAAAAATACATTAGAAGACAACTGTAAGACATAAGCCCCCAACGTGGGATTTCATGAGTCTGAAAAGAAAAGACAATATTAGAGCAATAGACTATTAAATAGAACATTAGAGCTCACTTATAAACTAATGGTTTTAAGTGAGCGTCACATGTTAGCTGGTAATAATCCACAAGTACCCCACGAGTGTGCCTGAGTGATCCTAGGAGCAACGGTGTCGGGGGCAATTCCCCCCTGGTAGGGTCTCCCAAGGCAAACTGGTCCTAGGTGACAGGTCAGACTAAGAGTGATCCAGAAGACCTTTATGATTATGTCTTCCTGTGGGCCCCCCACCTGCAGGAAGGGTCATAAGGGTCCAGTGCTGTGTGGTTTGGGTGGCAGCTGAAGGCAGAGGCCTAGGTGGTCCAAAGCCCAGTTGCCAAAACTAGCCTCAGCTAGAAGGAGGCTCTGGGGCAGACCCAGGACACGCTGGTGGGACTGTCTCTTGGCTAGCCTGGGAACACCTGGGGGTCCTGCCAGAGGAGCTAGAAGAGGTGGCTGGGGAGAGGGAAGTCTGGGTTTATCTGCTGCCCCCACAACCCTGGAAGTGGAAGATGATGGATGGATGGAATCCACTTGTCATAATGTGGGTTTGTACAGTGGTTGTAGTGGCACTAATAGCACTACTGGCTGCACCATCCTGTGTCTGCACAAGACAACTGATAGTCCCAAGCATATTAAGAAGGCAAGACATGTCACAAATTATCTGTGGACAAGACACGGCGGTGAAATGATGAGTGTGTGAGCTGCCATCAAAGCTAAATGTTCAGAATTAATGAATGTTAAAAAAAAAACACTGAAAGATCGACAGTACTGTGTGTAGATCATTTTTCCATGGGATTTGTTGGCACAAGTACAAAATACACCCCTGACTCCATAAAGATAATCTGAATACATTGTCTTGTATTGAGGTCACTACAGTAGTAATTAGTACGAGTACACATGATGTAGGTCGCGGCTCTGTGCAGCCCTCGGCTTCACGGAGACTCAGCCAAACAAACATGCTGACGGAGTGTTGGTGCCAGCGGACACGGCTCCGCTCGGCCGACCACACATGGCCCAGTGCAGACAGACAAATGTGTCAGCAGAAGGTGGGAACCGTGGTCATGTGTGGTTTTGATGCTGAATGTCCACCACGGTCCACCGACACTGGTCGACTGACCCGGTGCCAGGATGAGAACAAGAAACAAGCTCATCCGGCCAAAAGGCAAAATGAAACACAGGGGGCAACTTGTCATCACCGTGCACATAAAACTGGACAATTAACAAAAAAGGTGTGATTAGTCTCCGATCACAAACCCCGTCTGCTCATTCTCACTGCAGTCCGCTGATCTCATGTTCTTTAATAAGTCGGATAATCTCTGAATGGGCCCTTGTTTTCCCAGTATGCTATCTTGCTTTTGGATTGGGACCCAGCACATGCGACTCCGGTCCTGGCTGTGAAATGTGTCGCTCCTCGAGGCTGCTGGGAGAACAGACACCCCGGCTCGGACGAGTGGCTCAGTCACATGTTTCGGAGTGTGCCAGCGAGATGAGCTGGCCGGAGCCCTGGGGCTACGCAGCAGTCAGGAGTCCTGTCCCGTGAATCCACCCGGTGTGGCGTGTTCATTTGGAAACCACAGTGCGCCGCCCCGGCTGACGAGCCTCACGTCACCTTCACTTGGTCCACGGTGTGATCGGGAAAACGGCCTGAGCCGTCACCAGGAGGTTTTATGTGCATTTGAGATGTTTTCATCAATCTGTAATTAACTACCTACCAAAACATTAGTTGGTGATTTGATTTAGTCAAAAGGCAACGACCGGGTTCGTTCATTGAGGCCAATGCAGAACTAACTTTAAGGTGTAATTCCACCGTTTGGCCACTGGGGAACCGATCATCTAGCTTCAAGAAGCTTTTTTCCCATAGATACATGTGATTCTATCTTCTTCTTCTCCTTTGGGCTGCTCCCCTCAGGGGTCAGGGGTCGCCACAGTGAAATACCAATGATTGGCATGTTTGATCTGGCAGAGGTTTTTACGTCAGATGCCCTTCCTGGCACAACCCTCACAACAAGGGACAAATAGATTCTACCTGAAAATACAAATTTTTTTCATGAGTCTTCATGGCCTCAAATGTTTTATTTGGATCCTCTGACAAGTAACATGATGATCCATCTTTAACTTTTTACTCCGTTATTAAGATATTACAACAAATAATCCAACAAGTCGCTGCCGTGCTGGGGTTTGATTGACATGTCGCTATAGTAACAGGTCACTAGTGAAGTCGGACCGATTCAGACCTT
>JAQQAE010013043.1:0-12911 GCA_029823295.1 Pseudamia nigra | reverse complement strand
GTGGTTTTCTTGAGGCTACACAGCTGTTCAGTCCCAATCCCTTGAGTTCCCTTCACATTGTGCGTGTGGAAATGCTCCTACTGTGTTTGCTTAGTTAAATCCAGGTGGTGACTTTTTTTTGGCCAGGCAGTGTATTTTGTAGTTGGAATATATTATTATTATTATTTTGCTCATTTTTGTTGATTTAAATTTAGTGGTTTTTGGTCTTACCGTACATGGTCTAGATATGAGAGAAGCACTAAAATTGTTTCTTTTCAACAATATAATACAGTGTACGTCATGTACATTTAACATGTTTCAGATGCTCTGGGGCTATCCTAAAACAAACAGATAACCAATCGCTGGGGGCTGTGAGTTAAGTGCCACTTAACTTTCCCCTTAAAATTGGAACCGTAGCCTCATTTGTTATTTCCCCACAAGATGATTCATTAACACACTATCAGTGTTGAGGCTGCAGGGGCTCCATAGAGAACTGGAATTTAAAAGCAGATATGTGTTTTGTACTCACGCTGGCTGATCTCGCACTGCTTCTTGACGTACCAGCTGTACAGAGCAGCTCTCTTCTGGTTCTTCATGGGCGTGCCTTTGTTAAGGTGCTGTGATAGATGTGACTGGTTCAGCCCCGTCGACTCCACCACCTCTCGCTGAGGCAGGTTGTGCTGCTGCATGTAGCTCTTTACCATTTTTGCAACGTGCCAGGGGTCCTCTCTGTTTGTCAAGGACACCGAAAGCAAAGAAATCATTGTGTTGCCGTGCGTTAGAGCTCAGATCGGTCGATTTATCAGGATAAAGGTCGAATTATTATTTATTTCAACTTTATAGGCTCAGATTTTGTTTCAAAGGGTAAGTTGAAAGAAAACTGTCATTAGTGGTTTTAAGTATTTATTAAAAGATGCTCGAAGACATAAATAAGAGACAGAAAAAAAGACATAAAACATGCAAACACAAAAAAAACAAGAGAAAAAGGATTAAAATGACAAAAGATGCAAAAATTTGTAAAATTTGCTCAAAGTTAAAAAGACAAAGACTAGGGCTCAAGAAAGACAAGAATGATATAAAAACAAATAGAAAATGACTTAAAAATGAAAAAAGTTGAAGCAAAATAACAGACTCAACAAGATGAAAATGCTAAAAAAGCAAAAAGACCAAGACATGCAGAATGACAACAACAAATGTCACAAATTTGTTTAGTTAGTAAGTTGTTCCATAGTGCCTTGACTTAGTCATGTTCTGTTTCAAAGAAAACTAGGTGTTAAATTTATATTAGCTTTTCACTAGCACTTGAAGAGAAATTCAGAATAAATCAACGAAATAAACAAGAAAATGAACAATATAAGAAACACATCGAAGAAAAAGATTAACAAAATGAAAGAAAGGCAATAATCAAGAAAATGAAAAAACACCAATTATAAGTTAACAAAACAAATGAGCAAAAACCAACAAAAATTTTACAAATCAGGAAAGTCAACAAAAATGAGCAACGCAAAGCACATCATGAACAAAAATAAACAAAATGAGTTAAACCAAATGAAACTGGAATAGTAATGAGAGAGTAAATCAACAGAACTAATAAAGTTAGGTGATTTTTATTTTTCTTTCTTCAGTTTCTCTGTTTGCGCACTTTGCCACTGTAGGACTGGATTATCAATGAGCAGAATTAAAAACCAAATTTTTAAAAATGGCCTGAAAATCAACTAAATGATCAACAAAATAAGAAAAAATTTGCAAAAACATAACCAAGAAATAAACAAAAATCAGCAAAATTAACAGAAAATAAATAAGAATCTACAAAAATAAGAATCGGCAACAAAATGAATAAAAATAACTGAAAAATGAACAAAAAATAGGTTAAAAAATAATGAAAAGTTACGAAAATATTCAGCAAATTATCAACAACATGAAGACAAATGTGCAAAATTAGTAACAAAATGAACAAATAGGACCCCACAATAACAAAATGATCAACAAAATGAAGAAATGGAAGGTTCTGAATTAGCAATTGATCCCCAGCTCTACCTTACATTTATTTCTATTTTTCCAGGACATTCCTATTTAACTAACCAGAGATCCCAGACGTTTCATGAGTCAAATGAATCAACACCGGTCTGTAAAAGTCACAGCATTAGACACAAAGCTGGTCACTGAGAGGGAAGTGTAATAAAGCTTATTGACACAGAGCGATAAGGAGAAAACACACAAGGCAAAGTCCAGACGTTCACATCACTGACAGGAAAAATACTTTGAATACTAACTAAACATATTCACCATCAGAGGAACACATCAAACACACTGACGTTTAAAATTCACAGCCTCTAACAGTTTAGAATTAAGTGTTATTAATTGACAAATTACTCTATGAAATGTAATAAAAGACAGAGAGTGTTTAAATTAAGACAAAAATGTCACATTGAGATTATTATGGTCAATATTGTGATTTTAATTTGCGTCAACTTGCTTAGTTATTGAGGAAAGTACACTGTCGGACGACTAAAGTGAGCAAAACTCAAAAACATCAGTTTACCAAAGTAATCAACAAAATAAATAGTAAATGAACAAACAAATCATCCCAATAACCAACGAAAATGAAAGAAAATATACCCAAACTTTCACCAAAATGAATAAAAATGGAGTGAAATGAACACAAAGGAAAATCAACAAAAAATAGGACAAAATAAGCAATAGTTCGGAATGATTGCAACATGAACAAAGACAAAAAACGATCAAAATCATCAAAATGAATTAAAGTAAATTAACAATTGAAGGAAAATTATTTTAAAAAATACAAGCAAAAGTTTGGCAAAATTTAAAAAAAAAAAACAAAAATACAAACTAAACAATCAACAATATTAGTATAAATTGGCAGAATAATCAAGAAATAAACCAAATATCAACAAAAAAATTTAAAAATCAATAAAGATAAAGAAAAGAATACCAAATGTATCAATAAAAAACAAAAAATAAAGGAAAATGAACAAATTGGAACTGAATTAGTAACAAAATAAGCAAAAGTGACAAGAAAATTAACAAAATGAGCAAAAAATAACAATTATTAATAAAAAAGAATAATCAAAATATCAATAAAATGAACAAAAATGAGCAGAATTAAAACAAAAAACTGACCAAAACTTTGAGAAAATGATGAAAAAATAAAGGCAATAAACAAAAATCAGCAAAATGAGTAAAAACTAAATAAAAATCTCCAAAAAATAATAAAGAACTATCAAGAAAATTAATAAAAAGCAAAGAAAATGGAAAATAATATATACTGAGGACAAATGTGAAAAATGAACTGACTTCAAGTTTCAAAAATGATCAACAAGATGAGGAAAAATGACCCAAAAAAAGAAACAAAATGCAAAAAAATTATAAAACTATCAACAAAATTAACAAAAATGGCAGAAGTGGCAAAATAATCACCAAAATTAGCAAGATATTGAAAAAACTAAGCAAATAATATGATAATATGGAATATTCTCTAACATTAACAATGAAACCACCCTAAATCCTTGTACTATGCAACTTTCTGTGATTATATAATTGCACACTCATTAATTGTACAGCTCTTTTTAAAATGTTTTCCATGCCAGTATATTAAGTTTTGAAACTCATAGTGTAATCCAAATATTAACTGATGTGGAAGAGCCAGTCATGGTTTAAGCAAACAAAGTTGTATTCCATTAATCTTCACCTACGCCTGGAGCTTATTTATTAAGAAATGGGCACAGAATCATGATGAGGGTGGGTAATTAGTAACCAGCAAAGGAGGAACCCTCTTTAAAATCGCCTCAGAAGCCAGATTACAGAGAGAGACATAGACCGAGGGCAGAGGAGGAGGGAGGAATGAGAAAGCAGCAGAGAATAAAGTCAAAAAGTGGATATTATCAGGTACATTTTTATCTTGTGTTTAGCTTAAAAGTAAAACGTAAAGTAAAAAAACAGGGTTGGTGAAGCTCTGTTAGGAGAATGGAGGATATTGGTGAGCTTTTAAGGGGATTTTGAAGCTTCCGAGACGAGCAAAAACAAAAAAATCCAACTTACTGGAGGAGATGGTCGACATCAGCCCTCAGTTTGGACACCTCCTCCGGTGGAAGCTTCTCCATCTCCCGGAATATCGGCGGTGGGAAATCCATCTCCCCTTCCTCGGAGCTCTCTCCATCCCCCCTTTCTCCCTTGTCGGCTCCGGCCCGTTCTCGTTCCAGTTCCCCCATGGCGTGGACCAGGATGTCTCGGGACAGTCCGGACCCCAGCAGGGCCCAGATGAGCTGCTCCTGGAGGGCAGTGAGACGGCTGGGCCTCGCCTTCGCCTTCCCGGGCCTCTCCTCGGTGTCCATGACTCTGAAGCTAAAGCAAACACTCTCAGACGGCGGGCGGGTCACAGCCGGCCCTCATTCTATCCGCAGTCCTCGTTTCAGCGCTGCAGAATGTGTACTTTCATTTTCCCCGTGTTGAATTTCCTCTCGATGTGTCCTGAGCTGCCTGGTTTTAGCTCTCCACCTGCTGTTTTGCTTTCAAAGGTCAATTTTCTTTTTTTTTTTCCCTCCTCGTCACCCCCTCCTCCTTATATGTGCCCTGTGAACTTTGTCCCCACTCTCTGCGGCCCCAGCAGTGACCAAAGGGCAATTTTACAACAATAAATGAAGAAGTGCATGTTTCAGAGCTGCAGAAGACACCGCTCACCTCTCTGTGACACAGCTCAGAAAGTCACACAATAGAGCAAATCTTTGGCTTGTACGTGAAATTTTCTAATAGACCAGTCCAAACCAGGCTAACCTACCCATTTTAAAAAAGTAATCAGAGTACTGTATATTTTGGGTAAATAAGAACATAAAACAAAAATATCCAAAAAATGAACAAAACTGAAGAAATAACTCAATATGAGCAAAAATGAACACAAACAATCTCAATTATCCATGAGAAAAATGAACAAAATGACTCAGGAAATGGACAAAAATAATCAGTTGGACAAAATTTTCAAGAAAATTCTCAAACTATTACACAAAAGTAGCAACAAATGAACACAATCAAGAATCTGGACAAAAAAATCTGGAAAAATCAACAAAACTCACAACTCACTTTCATTGAATGAGAACCTGGTGAATCTACTTGTTTTAGGAAAAAAAATTATCTGAGTATGTTTTGACAGCATAAAAAATGCACTTACACTTAATGCATTTAAACAAAACACTCCTGATAATAAATACATTTTTTTTTAAAAAGAGCCAAACTGAATGAAGTAATTGACAAAATGAACAAACGTGATCATAAATAAATGAAATGGCCAATAAATGAATGAATAATAATACAAAAAATAAACAGTAGTCATCAAGTAATGAGCAAGATAATCCAGACTTCGAGCAAAACGAACAAAAAATGGACAATACAATCAAGAATATTAACAAAATGATCCACACAATAAATAAGTCATTAACTAAATAATTCACACAATGAACAGACATGATCAAAAATGAACAAAGAATGAGTAAGTTATTCAAAATAACCAAAAATTGGCCAAATAACTGAGAATTATCAAAATAATCCATAAAATGAATTAAAACTATTGAATAAAATAAACTAATGGATCTACCAAATTACCAAAAACTGACAAAAAATTATCCAGAGAATAAACAAAATGTACAAAAATGATTAAACAAATTAATTTACTAATCCAGGAAATCAACAGACGTGATCACAAATGAATGGAATTATCAAAAAAATAATCAACAAAACAAAAATTAAATCAACAGAATGAATAGAAAAATGAAAAGAATATGAACAAAAATTAATGCAATGGATATAATGTATGAAGAAATGAGCAAATGTTCCAAAAGAACAAACAATGAACAAAAGTATTATTGCATGAATTTATAGTATACGTATTTGTATTTACTGTGAGTTAATGACGTTTGCTGAGCCAGGGGTTGGCTCCTGTTGCCGCCACTAGAGGGCACTGTTGTGTCATATTTATACCTTCACTGAGTTTCAGGTTGTGTGAGTATCTACAGCTGTCAATACAAGGTCCAGGTACTCAGGCAGTACAATGTGGGCGGAGTCAAGGTATGACTCCGCCCACATTAAGGTCTTTGGTCTGCAGTCAGGTTTAGAGTTGTAACCGGGTCCAGACCAAAAAGAGTCCTGGTGCCTTTCTGTAGAGTTATCTATTTGATTCTTATTTTGTTCATTTGGTTTATTATTTTTATTTTTGTCGTTTTTTTTAAATGTTTTTTTTTTTTTATTTCTTTTCTCAATTTTGTTCACTTTATGGGTTAATTTGTTCATTCCTGTTCATGGCTTTTTTTTTTTTTTCTTTTGTAGCTATTTTGTTCATGTTATTGACTATTTTGCCCATTTTATGCCCTTTTTTATGTATGCCCATTCTTCCGATTATTTTGCTTTTTTGTTCACTTTATAGATTGCTTTCTTCGTTCTTGTTAATTTTCTTGATTATTGTTATCATTTTTACTTCATATTATGTAATATGTAGTTCATTTTCTTGATTATTTTCCTTCTCGATCTTTGTAGATGTTTATGTTACTTTCTGGTTACCTGGTTATTTTGTTCATTTTTGTTTATATGTCTAGTCCATTTTGTCTATTTTACTAATTTTTCATCATGATCTTCATTTATTTTCTTCATTTTTGATCATGTCAATGGTTATTTTGTTCATTGTCTTATTTACTGTGTTATTTTTCTTACTTTTTGTTCAGTCTTCCTTTTATGAATTGCTTTGCTTATCCATGTTTATGTTCTTGATTGTTTTATTTGATAATGTTGTGGATTATTTTAATTATTTTCCTGGTAATTTTGTTCATTTATTCTTTGTGGATATTTTGTTCATTTTCTTGATCATTTACATTTTCTTTATTTTTATTCAATATGTGGATGTTTGGCTCATTTAATTGCTTATGTAATTTTTGCTTATTTGCATCATTATTTTGTTCATTTTCTTGATCATTGTATTTTTTTATTCAATATGTGGATGTTTACATCATCATCTTGTGTATTTAGTTCTTTTTTCATGTTTATCATTGTTTTGTTCATTTTCTAGAATATTCTATTCTCTGAATATTTCTATTCATTTTTATTCAATATGTGGATGTTTAGCTCATTTTCTTGCTTATTTGGTTAATTTTTTGTTCATTTTTATCATTTCTTCCTTTTGACTTGAGGTGATGTTCATGTGTGTACATTTACATTTAAAGTCTTAAAACAACATATCTTTTGTGAGTCTTGAGCCATAAACATTACGGAAACACTGATTTAGGCAGAATAAGTCTTATTTTGACTCATGCTGATATTTTAACTTTGTGTAATAATGTTGGTTCTGCATTCAAACAGATTTATTTTCTATTTTGGTGCTTTATTATTTTGCAGCTTTTGGAAACGTAAATGCTCAAATATGAAACTGGTTTGCTTTTTCAGATTAACACTTTTTCTTAATGTAATAAAACACAAGTCAAAAGCTTTGAAAAGGCCTTGAAATACTAAATTCCTCCTCTACAGCTGTGTTCTACCAGATCTGTATTTTTAATTGGAAACTTTCTCTTTGTCTTGTTGTCGTCAGTGAAACGCCGGGCTGGAAGCAGCTGGGAAAGGAAAGACGACAAAGCCAATGGGAGAAAACCTTTGAGAGTTAATGTAGTCCTTTATCTTTTCGGCTTCTTTCAGTGTAAAATGCTCACTTTCGCTGGAAGGATCACCTTATACCATTCTCAGGTTCGGCCTATCAGCACCTTTTTGTGTGGTGTTCCTGTTACCCCACCCCACCCTTGGGAAGATGGCATTATAATGTATTTGGAAGGGTAACAGAGCTGCCTCTATCTCCCTGAGACATGCCACTGACCTGTAATTAAGTTCCATTGTACTATTCAGAGGGAAGTCCTCAGCAAAGCGGACAGAGGGCAGTGTGTGTGGATTTCCAGCAGTTCGTTTACAGCTCTGAGTAATGCTCCTCCACACAGGCTGGTTTTATCAAGAATCACCACATGCAGCACACATTAGAGTGGCGGTCCTCAGCTGACGTCGACTTCTAACCAACACTTTCCTCTGGTCGTCAAGTCGCGACTCACTTGAACATCAGGAAAATAAAAAAGAACAAAAAAAGGAGCAAAATAATCAACAGAAATGGAAAAGTGATCCACAAAATGAGCAAAATGGTCAACAAGAAAAACACAAATGAAGAAAGTAATCAAGAAAATGAATAGAAATGAGAAAAATAATGTAAAAATAAGCACGATTAACCAAACTTGATAAAGGAACAAATTACTCATAAAATAAACAAAAACAAATCCACACAATTAAAAAATGATTCACAAAATGAGCATGTTAAAGTAAGCCACAAGATTTTTTTTTAATCACTTCAATTGTATTTGTATAGCGCCAATCATAATCCAAGATTATCTCTAGACACGTCACAATTCAAGGCCAAAACTTCAAGACTATACAGAGAGTAAACCCAACAGAACCACTGAGAGCAAGACAAGGGCGACAGAGGGGAGGAAGGAGGGGAAGAGACAGAGAGAAGTTCGGTGCCTCACAGTCCCCCAGCAGCACAACGGCATAGTCCTAGGGGAGGATTAAGGGTCACCTGACCCAGGCCTAATTATATGTTTTGTTAAAGAGGAAGGAAGTTTTAAAGGTACAGAGTGTGTCTGTATCCCGGACCCAGACTGGGAGTTTGTTCCACAGGAGAGGAGCTTGGTAACTGAAGGCTCTGTCTCCCAGTCTAGTTTTAGAGATTTGAGGAACTGTGAGTAAGCCTGCACTCTGAGAGCAAAGAGCTCTGATTGGTTTATAGGGAACAATAAGGTCTTTGATATGGGATGAAGCCTTATTGTTTAGAGCCTTGTATGTTAAAAGGAGGATTTTAAATTCTATTCTCATTTTTGCAGGTAGCCAATGAAGTGAAGCCAGTACTGGAGAAATATCAGTCTGAGTCTCTTTCTGACTCAGGTTAGAACTCGTGCTGCAGAATTTTGGATCAATCAGAGGTATTTTATAGTTATTTGGACATCCTGTCAGTAGTGAGTTACCATAATTCATCCGAGAAGTAACTAATACATGAACTAGTTTCTATGCATCATTTTGGGACAGGATATTCCCAATTGTTCTTGACATTTGTTGTGTATATATATATGACATATGAGACATATGAGAACAGAAGGATAAGTCCACAATCACTCCTAGGTTCTTCACAACTGCACTGGATTCAACTGAAATGTTGTCTGGATTAAGGAAGTCATTAGGGAGTGTACTCCTTAGATTCCTTGGGCCTATTACAATAACTTCAGTCTTGTCTTCATTCAGTAGGAGATAGATGTCATTCAGACCTTAATGTGTTTGAGACAAGCATGGAGTTTTGTTGAATTACTGTAGTTTCATCAGGTTTCATGGAGAGGTACAGCTGTGCATCATTAGTGTAACAATGAAAACCTAAGCCATGTTTTCTCATGATATCACCTAGAGGCAGCATGTATAGTGTAAAAATTATTGGGCCTAAAACAGAGCTCAGTGGGATGTCATGACTAACTTTACATTGTGTAGATGACTGGTTAACCAAATTTGACAAAAGGAAGAAAATAATTCAGAAAATGAGCAATAAAACCCACAAAATAAAAAAATTATCCACACCACAAACACAAATTAACAACAATAATCAACAAAAAAAACCTAAATAATCAAGAAAATATAAATAAATATAAATTGGCAAGATAATGTCAAAATTAACAAAATTTGATAGAAAGGAACCAAAATCTCAAACCACGAAATGAAAAAAAAGACCCACAAATGAACAAACTAATGGAGAAAATAGTAACTGAGAAAATGAACAAACGGAAACAAACAATGAAACAGAAAACAATGATCCACACAGTGAATCAAAATGAACAAAACAAAAAAATTTGGACATAAAACATGACCAAAAATGAGCAACAAATAAGCAACCAAATGAATTGAACTGAAAATAATCAAGAAAAGGATCAAAACAAAAAATGTGAAAAGGAACCGAAATTATTGTAAATTTTCTTATCAAGAAAATTTTCTAAATGGACAAATTATCACTAAAATGATCAAAATGGTCAATGAACTGATAAAATAGCCGCAAAATGAACAAAATAATTTAGAAAACAAACAAAATGTGCGGTTTTTGTACATTCTCTCAATGATTTTGTTCAGTTACCGCCGTGATTATGTGATTACTCTGTGACTATGTGAGTATCAGTGTAAACAGTGAAATCACTGTGCATCACATGTTGGGATGTCATTAAATTCTCTTTGTACTGTACCCCAAATCACTTTCCCCAAATCGTTTTATGTTATGTTTTTCTGTGTTTTAGATTTTGTTAATGTTTATTCTTACACATTCATTATGTTTTACATTTAAAGAGGAAAATGCATGAAAACCTATGGGGCCTGGATTTATCTACAGTTCTGCCAATAATTTATTTCAATTAAATTCAATTCCATTTGTATAGCACCAATCATAATCACTGATTATCTCTAGGCGCGTCACAGTGTGAGGCTGAGACCTCATGACTATACAGACAGACAATCATGTGCATTCACAACTATGGACAATTTAGAGTAACCAATTAACCTAGTACATTTCAGTCATCTTTGAACAAATAAACTGACATTTCACCAGTTTCAGTGGTTGATGTTTGTTTTATTAAAGGTTGTTTAATAAATGATTGGATTTTGGTTCATTTACAAACAGAGCGATGAAGACGACATAACATCAGTTGGAAGATTTTTATTGTATTTATTGTATATTATATGGAAAAAGGGGAATAAATAAATAATGCAAAATAGACAAGCATACTGACATATACAGTAATGTGCAAAAGTTCAGTTAACTTGGCTTTGTTGTTTTCAGACTATAATAACCATACACATGCACGATAGGACTAGAATACAAAGAAAATATTGAAATTGATTCATTTTTGTGCCTGTGTATAATCATTATAAATTAAGATAAGGTAAGTGAATTTCAGCATCTCATTGGCCCTTGTCAGAGCAGCTGTGAGAGGTTCTTTTTCTTCAACATGAATCTCATGAGCATTCTTAAGGCTTTCCATGTCTTTGAGGAGAAGCGTCTTCTCCTCCTTCCAGGCGTCTGAGGCAAGTTTGAGTGCCTGAGTGGCCCTGTTCAGAGCTTCCTGGAGGGATTTTATTTCCTCTTCCTTTTCTTTATCCAGGGCCATGAGAGCCTCTTTTTCTTGCTGGCACGATATTTGCAGTCTGCCCTTGACTGGAAACCTGTTGTTTCATCGTTACCGTTAGACTCAGGTCTTTCTGCCTGAGCTCTGCACATAGACTAGGGGTGTCAAACTCGTGCCATGGAGGGCCGAGACCCTGCAGGTTTTCTCTCCAACCAGTCACTAAAGCAGGTGATTTCACTGATCAGCACTCCTTCAAATTGAGGGGAGGAGCTAATCAGTGAAATCTGCTTTAGAGAAAACCTGCAGTGCAGGGTCTCGGCCTTTCATGGGGTGAGGTTGACACCTGTGCGTTAGACGTTCTCTTTCTGCCTGTTCTCCAGCCTTTTCGAGCTCTTCCTGAGTTTTATGCAGTTTTTTGTACAGATGCTCATTCTCAAGACGGTAACACTCCATCTCAGTTTGTGGCATCTATGTTTTGCACTTGTTGAAAATAAGTCAGTGGATTTTCCTTCATTCTAATTTAGTTTTTTTCCCCATTTTCTTGATTGTTTTGCTCATTCACATCCACTTTGTTGCATATTTTGTTCATATTCTTGATTGTTTTGCTGTTTTGAAATCCATTTTGTTGGGTATTTTGACCATTTTCTTGATTGTTCTACTCATTTTAATCAATTTCGTTGTTTATTTTACACATACAAGGCACAAATCACTCCTTTAACAATTCATGCAGAAGTGCCCCCCAATGTTCAATGTTACTTACGCTCTTACTCCACACTGTTCATTTCTCATTAGTAAGCCATTCTCTCTCTGTCTTTCTTTCTCTGCCTTGTTCGCCCTCCGCTCACCACACACATACATCCCCGCCATTCAACCCCATTGATCATGCATGCAGAAATTTAACACACCCCTTAATTCCTGTCCAAATAGTCCCCTGTGCCACTTCCAGAGCTTCATCTGTTCATCTGTGTGTGCAGCAGGACACCAGCTGATCTGATCCACACGCAACAGCAGCGGCAACATGTGAAACACAGGATGATCACAACTAGAGCTGGAGGACACTGACAAAAATGAAAAATAGATCACCTCATATCAGCCTATAATTACAATAAATGTCATTAGTCATTATTGTGGTGAAGTTTAAAAGCGGAGTTGTCCTTCGCAAAAGTTGAAGAAATGATGCAGCAAGACAAAACTATGTAAAAGATTAAAAAGGCAAATATGAAATGAAAGAGGCAGCAAGATGAATATGATGTAAGACCAAACCAAGAAAATTAAAGACGATGCAAAAGACAAAACCAACATAAAAGACCAAACAGACCATGATGATGTAAAAGACAATGGTTTTGTCAATGAGGATGACATAGGAAGTGTGCCTATTAAATAATGAGACTGGGGTTATGAGGATAAAACCACATGGTTCACAGTCACACTGTGTTATATACTGTACTAAAGGATGAGTATTCACACACAACTGCTGTACATTTACAATAAGTGGCATCTTTAGGTCACTGCTAGACACTGACTGAAGTAGACATGTTTTATTCTCATCCATCCATCTTCTACCGCTTGTCCGTGGGGTCGGATCGCCGGGGCAGCAGCTTGAGCAGGGAATCCCAGACTTCCCTCTCCCCGGCTACATCATCCAGCTCCTCCGGGGGGACCCTGAGGCGATCCCAGTCCAGCCAAGAGACATAGTCCCTCCAGCGTGTCCTGGGCCTTCCCCGGGGCCTCCTCCCAGTGGGACATGCCCGGAAC
>JAQQAE010013042.1:0-12911 GCA_029823295.1 Pseudamia nigra | reverse complement strand
TGTTTGTGCAAAAAGCACAAATACTGCTGTTGTTCCAGCATGGAAATCATATTTGGGTCGAAAATACTGTGCGCTTCATTTTTGCACAGAGAAGACGTATGAAAAGACTCTGCTGTAGAGAAGTTTACAAGCTTGAAACGTACGTTACAGCTTGCTACGGAGACCAAAAAGTGCTACATTACAGACAGCTGGACTGAACGGAGTCCGGTCAGTATTCTCACCATCAGCGAACTGCACCGGAGTTTGGATTGAACCATACCAAGACCACCTTTTCCAGGTGGTCTAAGTACGGTTCTTTAGTCCAGACCAAATCAAACTGGTCCGCTTTCACACCAGCCCAAACGAACTGAACTTGCAGGTGTTCCGGACTCTCGTCCGCTTGAAGCGGACCAAATGCCGTAGGTGTGAAAGAACCCTAAAAGACAGACATACTTATGTGGCTTTTCCACTAGCACCTACTTGGCTCTACTTGATTCAACTCTACTCAGTTTTTAGGGTTTTCCATCACATGATAGTACCTGCCTCTGATTGGCCAGAGAGGGACGTCACTGGAAGCGTCTGAAGAACAAGCAGCAAAAGGAAACAGCGAGTGAAATCAAGAAGAAAAGTTGAAACATTTCCATGCAAACAGACAAGCATAAGCATATTAATATAGAGCCCCGCGCCTGTGTGTGTCAGAGAGAGCAGATATGCCAGGTGACACTCTGAAAGGAAAAGAGAAAAGAGACAGGAAACCCACAGTGGTGGAAAAAACACAGTGTTTCGTCCCTGTATTGATTGAAAAAGGACTGGAATGTCCAATCACTTGTACAGTGTACTATCACACAGTTGGTTATGGACGTCAGAACAGTCACTGTGCGCTGGAAACAATCACACAGTGTACTATATCTTCATGTTTTCATGTTCCTAAAATCCCACAGTGTATGCCAGCCTTATGATGACTCTGCCCATGTTGAGTTCGTACTCAGTTGTAATGGAAAATGACCGAAACAAAATTGACTAGAGTCGAGTCACATAGTGCTAAAACTGTGTAATGGAATAGCGGCATTAGAGAACTCGACTCATCACAGGTGCCAAAGAGGGCAGATATCAGACAAAACCGTGCTTCTTTGTGAAACAAAGCCTCATCTATTTAGGACAAATGTCACCTATTTAGGATGCAGTGTTAAGCGTTGTCAATGGAGAAACAGTCTGACAGGGCTGGGGCAGTTACATAAGTGACATGACCATAGGGTTGAGCCAGATATTAACATTTCACCATGCAGACATTAAGACATACAATTGTATGTGAGGGGGTTTAAATTGTTACCTCACTCACTGTCCTCTACCCTACCAAAGTAAAAGCCTCTGCAGGAGTCTTGTAATGCAACCTCTTGATAGAGGATTTTGCATAATTCTAAAGCAGCAGCTGCAGTAATGAAACCAATCTTTATTGCTGACAGTTTCAGATTTTTCATTAAAAACTGGCTCATGTTCTCTTCCTGTCTTTTTCTCCATTGAGCTGCTTCACTACTTGCTAAACTGTCTCCATCACTGTCTAGTTGCAGGAGTGGTGTTATGTGTTGAGTGGGCGTGGGCTTAATCCAGAGACCGAGGAGCCAGTGAGCATCTCATCCAGGATCGGCTCCAACGCCTCCATCAACATAGTCTTCACAAACCCCACCGAGTTCCAGGCTGTGCTCGACATCACACTCACAGGTCACAGGCACTTGCTGTCTCCCACTAACACATGAGCACTTTGTCAAACATTTGTTCTCATCACCCGCGTGTAACACATTCTGATCTGCTCATTATGTTGGCATTTTTCGCAGATGAGGATCCGAAAGGGGCCGCTCCAGTGTCTACAGATCACAAGGTCTTCTCTGTCAAACTGAGTCAGACTGAAGGTGTGTTAACTGAGATGATTTACATGTTGTCAGCAGAGAAAAATGTGAGAAAATCTACTCAGTGGACAAAAAAACCTCAAGACCAAAAGATAAATGCTCTGTAAACTGGCAGTTAACTGGAAGTAAATCAGACATCACAGAGTTTTAAAATATGGTACTCTGGCAGTGTGAAAAAAATCATTAAAATTTTAAAATGAGCAAAATAATCAAGTGTACATGTATTAGCAAAATGAATAAGCTTAACAAAAAAATCATAAAGAAATTTACAAAAAAAACACAAAGAAGGAACAAAACTTAACAAAATGAGCATAAAATTAAAACTGAACAAGTAGCCAAGCAAATAATAAAATATAAACGATATCAAGCACAAATGACAAATTGTTTGCTGTTTTAATTATGTGACCTTTTGTTTTATGGTGTCAGTGAACTCTTAGTTGTACTTTCTTTTATTTCTCAGAGTGATTGCGTGTTTTGTATGTGTTGGACTGCATTTGTCCCTGATGTACAGCACTTTGTTTCAGCTTTGGTTGTTTTAAAGTGCTTTATAAATAAAGGTGATTGATTGATTGATTGAAAATGAAAATTGAAATAAAAAATGAAAAATCAAGTAATTTAACAAAAATTAACATTATGATTTGGAAATTGAGCCAAAAAAATCAACAAAATAAGCAACAGCATGAGCACACATGGTCAAATTATTCAAGTACATGAAAAAATGAACAAAATAAATAAATGTGAAGAAATTATGTAAAAACAGTAGTAAAAATAGTAATGAAAGTTTAAAAAAACGAACAAAATAAACAAAACCGATCAAAAGAGCAACAAAATGAGCAAAAATGTTCAGGAAAATGAAAACAAAATGAGCTAAATTATCCACAGTATTTTTAAAAAATGCCTAAAATTTTCAACAAAACAAGCAAAAAATGAACAAAATCACCATATTTAACCATTTCATGCATGAATTATTTTAAAAAAAAAATGCCTTGTGGTTCTGCAAAACAGCCTTAATATGTCCATAGTATTTATTTTGAGCAACTGAAATGGTTAAATTATGACCATTGGGGCCATGTCACTGAAGTGAAATACACTCATCATTTTGCCTTAGATATGATTCGATAATGCATACAAACACAAATCAATTAAGCAGTTTGTTTAACTATTTTGTTTTAGTACAGTGATAAATACAAGGCTAAATCGTGTTTGATGTTACAAATATTGGAGCTTTTATTTTTGTGATCGACTATACAATGTAGCGACTGAGTCACAACTGTGAAAACAGGGAAAAACTACTTGAAAGTTTTAGCTTTTGTTCATTTTTTAACACATTTTCTTGACTGTTTTGGCTTATTTTTGCTCATTTTTCTTTTTTGCATCTAATTCGGTTCATTCACATAGTTCTTTTGTCATTTCTTCATATTTGTTATTTTCTGTGGAACTTCTTGTTTGGTTGGTTCTTTTTGCTTCCTATTTTGTTAACTTTCTTCTGATTTTGTTCACTGTTATTCATTTTCCTTACTGTTTTGTAACTTTGCCTTCTTCTGTGGCTCTTTTTCCTCATTATTTTGTTGTATTTTATGTTCACTGGCTTATTGCATTTTGTATTGCTCTAAGTTTGTAATTACTTTAAATTAAGAAATGGCACCAAAAGTATTAAAATCAGTAACACATTGGTGGCCCAGTGAATACGGTTCCATCACACTAATTACAGGGAAATTTTAGTTACATTCAGCTTTATTTCTTGCAGTAAACATTTGTAGTAAGCATTAAAATGGCCACATCAAAGGCATTGCAGGGCATTTTGTGAAGCTTGCATTTTAAGAGTGAAAGGCAATTAATGAAAAGTCATGTGATCTCACACACTTATGGTAGAGTGCTAACATGGTGCCTCTGTGGTATAGGCATACACATCAATCCAGGAGCAAGTTTTGATGTGCCTGTTGTGTTTGCACCTACTTCTGTGGGAACCGAGCGAGCCTGGCTCTGCATCAATATGAGGTCCCTGAGCAACAAGCGCACCTGCAGTACAAGCAGCATAGGGTATGTATGCATCCCTTTATAGCAGGTATAAAAGACATGTGCCCCATCTCAAGTTTTAGACCTTACAGCCTTCCATACAGCTTGATTTGTACTGGGATATCTCAGTAAATATCTGCATAGTTTGTAGTTTCATAGAAAAATGCATTGTTAGTCTTGAAAGAACAAAAGAATGAAGGTCACAGTAAACCACTGAAAAGAGGTAAGGCTACGAGATAGTAAAGGGAAGAAAAATAGGGAAAAAAATGTACCTTTACCCAGCACAGAAGAGACTGAGTGAGTAAAACTGACACTACTGCATTAACGAACAGAACCCCCACTCAAGGCCAGTGTCCACTGTGTGTTCTGCAACCATGCAAGCCCCCAGCATGCGGACAGAGACGCCCCTGGCTGTTTTGTGACTGGCCCAACCAGTTGGAAACTCAGATCCGAAACTTCCATCCGATTAATGTGCATGTTCTTTGCTTTTCTCCTCACTGTGCCTGTGCAGCATCAGGAAACAGAGGGAAATCAAGAAGAGAGCTATAGACATTGCAGAAATATCACGTACTGGAGCCAATAAGTTAGATTTGACTAAAATATTTTTCCAAAAATATTTGCTTTGTCAAGAGAAGCTCTAGAGACCCACTGTAGGCTTTGCTTGGTACTAATTTAATTTATTTATTGTTTAATTTTTTTGACGTTTAACCTCTATGGACATAGCGTTCACACACATGGACAACACATTTTGCGCTGTGATTCTCAAAAGATGTGCAAAATGTTTGTATGTGTTAGTAATGAATGCAAAAGCAGTCAGGAAAAAAATGCTATGTTCAGGGTGGAAATAAAGAGTTTTGCACTCTTACATAAAGCTGACTTTAATGTTGACATAATTTTTCTCATGTCAAAAGATGCTAGATTTATACTAATCAGGTTGTCATAACTGAGTAGGCGGACAACACTGCCGAGTCAGGGGAAAGCGAAATTTATTCACACGTGCCAAAATAGTGCAAAGAGTCCCATGAAAGTACGAGTGAAGACAATGGCTGGGAGACGACGAACACGAAGGGGATGAGAGGACCAGGACGAACACGGTGAAGGAGGATGCAGGCAGACGGGAACGGAGGACTCCACGGGAGGAGAACAGCGGGATCAGGCGGCTGGACGTAAACACGGACTGCAAGGGAAAAAGAGCAGATAAGTGGATGCACATCGATCTGCGAGAGGACAAATAATTGTGGACTTTATACCACTAGTGAACACGGTCGGACTGGCGAATGCTGACTGGAAGGGCCGGGTATAAATACATCTGGAGTTGATGAGGAAATGGATTGCAAGTGTGTGTCCACGGTCTCATCAGCACAGCTGCCAAGAAATGGGAAAACATGCACACAAACACCCACCAGAGGGAGCCAAAGTGACAGGATATAGCACAGGTTCCAATAACCCCAAATATCAAAGAGAAATAAAAAAATCCATTTCAAATAACAGCTCGGGTCTTAGGAGGTTAATGTGAGCAGGGCACTGCTCTGGACCTTTTATGACACTGTGGTAGCCTCCGCAGTCTTTTATGCCATCGTGTGCTGGGCGGGGGCAGCACAGACAGAGACCAGAAAAAGATGAATAAGCTGGATAAGAGAGCCAGCTCTGTCCTGGGCTGCCCACTGGACTCCGTCGAGGAGGTGGCGGACAGAAGGATGCTAGCCAAGCTGACATCCACCATGGACAACACCTCCCACCCGCTGCACCACACTGGAGGACCTGAGCAGCTCCTTCAGCTGCAGACTGTTACATCCACAGTACAGGAAGGAGTGTTACCGCAGGTCTTTCGTCCCCACAGCCATCAGACTCTACAACTCCACACAGTGATTCATATGGACAGTAAACACTCCACACTCATAAAAACACCCACACCCTCATTCGTAGTCATACGGCACTCTACTCCTCCTCAGTTGTGCTGTGCAATTTTAAATTTTAAAATAAGCTCATTCTCTGCACTTTAACCATTGCATTGTGTAAGTAATCCCATTTGTAAAAATTATCCCATGCAATTTGTACATAATCCTGTCTGAGTGCAATACTTTTTCTTCTTTGATGCACCTTATTTCTTATTCTGTGGGTGTAGATGGGGGTATAATTATAATTATAGTTTTACTTGCACTTGCATGTGTGCCGTATTATTTATTCTCTATGTTAACACTGCATGCTGCTGTTGCAAAGGAATTTCCCCAGTGTGGGATAAATAAAGTCTTATCTTATCTTATCTGATCTTAAATTAACATGTACATTGCAGCCTGGTTTCATTTTGTACTTTATTTTCACCTCTGTGAACATTTACTAATACTAAGGATAATGAATCCCCCACATCCACCCTGAAATCTACACATATGTTTCCATATCCTGTCTGAATTGTTCTACAAGACACTGAACTTAAAAGAATTGTGAAGTTTTTCCCTGCACCAGTGTGTTTAACAAAACAAGTCCTATTTGTCAAAGCTCTTATGCGTTTATCTAACAAGAGACAGCAGTAGGAACTGCGAATGTGACCCTGCACCAGCAGACAGTTTATTACTTGGTTGGAGACAGATTAGGAGTAGTAAAATAAAATCCTGTGATTCTGGCATAATTTAGCTGACAGAAAGATGGATTATTGGTCTTCTTGCCAAATCCTCTTCCTCCTCGATTCTCTCTCTTCCTTTCTCCACGTGCCTGTTTGCCCTTCTCGTATCTCAAACCCTTCATCATAATTCACTTCTTTCTTTATCCTTTTCAACATACTTTTTTCAGCCATCCACTCCATTCCATTCAGCAATAATTCTTGTCCTCCAACTTCTCTCTTTTCCTATTGTTCACCTTAGTGTTCCATCATTCCCATCCGCTCAAAAATTTTTGCTCTTTATCCTCATTTTCTGGCCTCATCTTATTCACATTTTGTCTGCTTTTGTGACTTTTGTGATTTTTCTTAATTACCTCTGCTAAGGAGTTTATTTGTTTGTTCACAACATAACTCAAAAAGTGGAAATGGCTCAAAAGGACCATTTGTTTAGATTAAAAGGTGATCTGCATCATCATCCCAAACATTTTTAAATAATTCTTCACCATTGTGAGATTGGGCAACATTCAACATTGGGTCTTTTAAGGTCACAAATAACACCCAGAGAATGTAGCCAAAAGACTCAGGAAAACATCATAATAGATTCTACCAAACCACAAAGTTTGATCCAGGCAATATTCTGGATATAGTGATCCAAAATGCTTATACGTACTTACAGGTGTTGAGGAATAATAGCTACTGTAAGGTAGCAAATAAAGATATAGACATGCAACTGACACCAAATTGTAGCAGAAAGTCTGCTGATTCAGTCATGTGCCCACAGATTTAACATTTTCAGAGTTCGATCCTGAAGAAAACTGGCATTATGGAAATATTTTTCATGAATCACTATTGAACTACGAATAAAACAACATAAACCTGACAATTTGTATAACTTTATAATTTGTTTTTGTCATATCTCATTATGAAGGGAGCCTGAGTTGCCTTGGCAGAGGTCTGCACTCTAAGAGTACTCTATCTTTCCAGGAGCTCAGTTCAACTTTCATACAATTACACTTCACATTGAAGATTTGGACATATTTTTCAAACACTCGTCTAATATTGGATATTGATCTTCAACTTGAGTCTAAAACTAGGGATAGTCCCTGCTCTGTGGCAAGCATCCACAATAAGGTGCCCAGCTGAGCTCAATGACTACTGACTGGAAATACTAGTCAGTATCGCCTACATTATAAAGACGCTGGAGAAACTGATTTCACATGCCAAGGCCCTGTGTCAAACATGCACTGGACCACCTCGAGTTTGCAAACAAAGAACATATTGGAGTCTGTGATGCTGTCCTATACGTGCTGCATCAAGCCTATTCATCAGTCTGATGCTTATGAGAGGAATATGTTCTTTGACTTCTCACGGGCGTTCAGCACAGTACAACCCAGCATGGGGTCTCCCTTTCTGTTCACCTTACACACAGCAGACTTCAAGTGCTGCTGTTAGTCCTGTCACATAAAGAAATATTCTGATGACATTCCTATTGCTCTGTGTATGAGCAGAGCTTACAGGACAGGGAGAATGAGGGTTTGCACTCCCCGAGTCATAAATCCTGTCTAAAGCTGAACACCTCCAGGACCACAGAAACAATAGTGGACTTTTAAAAAGTTTAAGCCTACTTGTTAGCTAGGTTGACATTGATGACACTGATGTGATGCCAACATACAAATATCCATGTGTGCATCAGGACACTTGTGCCTCACAGGTAGAAGGTCCTGGGTTCGATCCTGACGCTGGGTGGAGGGGGGCTTTTCTGTGTGGAGTTTGTATGTTCTCCCCATGTCTGGGTGGGTTCTCTCCAGGTACTCTGGCTTCCGCCCACAACCAAAAACATGAACTAGGTGAATTGGCTACTCTATATTGTCCATAGTTGTGAATGTCTGTATAGTCAAGAGGTGTCAGCCTCAAAATGTGAAGTGCCTAGAGATAATTGGTGATTATGATTGGCGCTATACAAGTAAGAATAGAATTGAATTGACAACAAGATTGGTTGGTCCCAACACAGATGCATTCTGTTAAAAAGGGACAAAGTCAGCTATTTCTTCTACAGAGGCTCAGGTCTTCTAACACCTGCATGTTTTACTAGTCATTTAATGCAAGTGCACTCTTTTATGCTCAGTTCTGCTGGGGAGGCAGCATTAGACGGAAAGATGCAAGACAACTTGACAGACTAGTGCATAAAAGGCTGCATCAGTGGTTGGAGAGAAGCTGGACTCATTGGGGGCTGTGGTGGACAGACTAACACAGAGGACGCTGGGCAACTCAGACCATCCTCTTCACCTCATTCTGGTCAAAGAGAGGAGCAGCTGTAACATGACTCGCCTACGGGACTGAAAGTTAGAGATCGTTCACGCCCACTGCCATCAGATGGTTCAACATTGCAGCTGATTGCAGATTGAAGGCATTTTACTGATGTTACTTTCATTCCAACTTTTTTTCAATTAATTTTTTGTAATGCAGTAATGAGGTTATGTTTATCTTTATTCTATCCTGAATTGTTATCTCCATTTTTCATGAAATCTACTTAGATACCGCTTGTTTTTTTTCCTATGTTTTGCAATGTCTTTGAATGTCTATAAACCTTCGTCCACCTTTATCCTATGTCTTTCCCATCACTCTGCCGTCACTTCTGTCAGATTCACCTTTCCACCGCCTCTCACTCTCTCTCCATTTGCCTTTCACCGCCTCATTTATCGCTTCTTACTCAAAGGTCACACAAGCAGCAAAGGTAGAAATGAAGGTGAAGGAGATGTAGGATGGGTTGGGATGAACACTTGATGAGGAAGTGTTAATGCCTGTTTGTTCATATTTGTGTGAGTGTGTGTCTGAGCGAGTGAGGTAGAGCGTATAATGGGAAGAGATAAATACAGAAGCAGGCAGATTGCCATCTGGTCTTGTTGAAATCAGTTAGACTAAATGCAGACGGTTGCTCTCTAAGCCAATATAATCTAGTCCTAGTAATGACTTGCTACTTACAGTACATCCAGAAAGGCCGGGGCTGGCAGGAGGAGACACTGAAAAAAAAGCAACAGGAATCATAGGAAAAACACACATATGGAAGAGATGTTTATCTATTTTTACAACAGGGGAATAAGACATCTAATACAAACCTTGAGCATTTAATGCTTCGAATTGATACTGCATTGAAGTTCATGAAGGATACGACAAACCCTTATTATCAAAAAAATGAACATACAAGTTAAAAATTAATAATAAACTGAAAAATATTAATCTTTTTACTCAATTTTCACATATTGCCTTTAATTATTTAAATGTAAAAGATAATTCAGTGGATAAAACATTTAGGGGCCTATCTTCTGCCTGACTCATTGTTGCGTAACGGAAAGCGGATGGTGTATTCCTATCTTGCCTCACCATGCGCCCACACTTCTGAGATAGCAACCTGCTTGTTGGTTTTAAAATTAGACCGGCGGGTGGCGCATTGCTATCTTCCACTCCAAAACACCAGAGTTACACCAGTGACCAAAAAAACCTGGTCTTTGGTGTAAAAAATAGACCACTGTCTTATATCTCAGAGGCACAGAGCACGTTGAAGACATGTGACCATGTAGAAGTGTACATACTGCAACAATTATATTAATATGAAGCAGTATGCATCATTCCTAAAACATTGTGATTTGTATGTATTTCTGCATATTTAAAAATAAATAGGCTTTTGATAATAATAAGAAGAAAGAAAAAAAATTGTTTCAATATGTTTACTGTGCTCATTAGATCAGTCCCAACATTAACTTTGTTAATTAGGTGTTCTCACAATGCCAATCCGTGCCGTGCCTAAATGCCTTTCATTCCTAAAACTTGGATTTGAGTAATGTGAGTACTACCAAATGGGCAGCTTCCCTGTCCCCAGTGTGGTTGGAAAAGATGTGCCACACTAACTAACTAAAAATGTCTACCTTATATGATGGCGACATCCAGTAGAAGTCTGTATGTGACTAAACATAAGACACACAGTAAGTAAATTTGTATATTGTGACATGATCTGCTATGTGCAGACGTACAGCCTGTGTACACCAGCTGCATAAAAGAGACAATATTCAGCACCTGAATTTATGTAATTAAAAAAAATCATGTAGTTCTCGGTGTTGCTCAGCTTTTTGTCATTGCCTTTACTTACATTTATTCTTAATTCACAAAGTCAAATGGAGTACCTCATGGGTCAAAGAACTGACAGGCAGACGGGATGAGAGTGTATCAATTCTGGTGTCTTATTTAATCATGATGGAGACACAATCCATCTTCAAGCGGTAGAAGATGGATAGATGGATGGAAGGCAGAATACCATTATACTGACGGGTGTTAAAGGGTTTGGCACACAGAACTCTGATTGGTTCCTTGTATGTCACACAAAAAACACTCCCACTGATAATTAAATTGATAAACTCCATCTGTTTAGACCATGTGCTGGGCACATGGTATGTTCTCACCCTGGCAAAATAATGAGTCACACCCCCAAAAGCGCTTTAGACTTTGCACATTAGACATCCAAACTAGGGCCCTTAAAGTCAGAAAAGTTTGAACTTGTTTTATTCATGTTGATTACCTCCACTAATAAGGTTATGTATTCATGTGGTTTGTCTGTTTGTTTGTTAGCAGGATTATGCAAAAACTACAGGATCGATTTTGATTCAATTTTCACCTGAGGTAGCCATTAGATACGTCCAGTATCTAATGGGTTCATCCTTGGCCCAAGGGCTACCTCTGGTGAAAATTGAATCAAAATCTGTCCGGTAGTCTGCTAGTTAACAAACCAACATGATCACATAACCTCCTTGGCTGATCCAAAAATAACAGTTTGGGTGAACAACATCCGTGGCAGAGGCTGCGCTCTCTGAGTGCCTTCAACTTTAATGCTCTAAACATCAAGAAAATTATTCTGAAAATGAACTGAAAAATCTACATGAGCTAAGTAAGCCAAAAAAAAAAAAACAACCAAAAATTAGAAAATGTAGTTTTAACCTACTTTAAACGGGGGATGTATCAACATGTTACTATCGTTGACACATAGTTTATTTAATACCATATATGTGAGGAGGGAGGATACAGTCAAGAGAATCTCATACATTTGTCTTATGAAACAAACTATCTCCATAGATATGCGATCACCACCTGCTTATGCAATCACCCCCTGCAGCTGTTGATGTTTCCCCGTGACCTTCAAGGCACCTTCCTAGTATTGATAGGTTCACTCAGACACAAATTGAAGTCAGTATTTTTTTGTGTTATGGATTTTATTTATCTACTCATTTATCAGGTTTTTAGACAGACTCAATGAAGAATACCTAAGGGTTCATCGTTTTTGTTTCTTGGTTAAATTTGTGGCATTTATGAGGATGTATTGTTGTCTGTGACCAAACTTTATCCTTCAGATCAACCACTAGAGGCTTTTAACAACACACTACTTAATTAACATACAATGATACAGTACTTGCTTTTTGCAATGATTTGCACCTTTTTCAACATGCAGCTTAAAAGCAATATGTTGTGGAGTACATATGTTGACATCCTCTATAGTTTTTGTGATGGCAGGTATTCCATAGTGTTGATTAGATATAATAATTTTCTAACACGCTTTCTTTTGAGAGTTTGATTAGATCTCACATCATGACTTGGCTTGGAAACCTCTCTGGAGATTGAAAGTCAAAACTGTGTTAGCTGAGTCAGACTGCATTTAAGACAAAATGGTCCAAGGCAGCCTCTAAAGCACTGATTGTTCCAGTCGACCTATGAACATGCTGTATTAAAGCAAGAAAACAAGATAATAATAGATCCATGTCATGCTTTATATACTGAGCAGCAGCTGCTACCATTTGGAGGAAGGTTTAAGATGTACCACTGTTGGTGGAAGAAACTTAAAAACTCTTTTGTCCTTGTCTTGACTAAACAGAGGCAGGCAAATTAAGAGTAATATCAATGAAAATATAGGTCTATTTTGATGTTTTTCTTAGTATTTATTGAAATTACTGGTGCAGGGGGCTGGCCTCCTCTGTGTGGGGCTGGGTGTGGGGCCCAGGGTGCTGGTGCTTGGGGGCCAGCCTCTCCCTGCTGGGTGCTCCCCTGGATGGTCTGTGTCCCCTTGGCCTCGCCGCTGTGTGAGGTGGGCTGGTCTGCTTTTGGGTGCCTGGGCTGCAACTCCCCCTAGGGCTGTGGTATGTCTGCAGGTCCTCTGGGGGGGTGGGGCAGGCTGGGACGGTTGGAGGGTGGTGGGCTTGACTATGGCTGGTCCTTGCATGTGGGGCACTGGCTGGGTGGGCGTCTGGTCCCATTTCCTCTGTGGGGGAGTCTGCCCATGCTCTGTCCCCCGCCCGCTTGGAGTCCTGGTTTCAGTCCATGGTTGGTGTCTCGGTTGGACTGGGGGGTTGGTGGGGCGTGTAGGTTGAACCCCCCCC
>JAQQAE010013041.1:0-12911 GCA_029823295.1 Pseudamia nigra | reverse complement strand
ACAAACCTCTCTTATCTTTTTAAATGGGTGAACTTGCACATTTTTACATTTCCAAATAATTATTGTCCCCACTGTAGATGTGTCTCGTGTTGTGTCTTGGCTCTGACTCAAAACTCAGCAGGTGTATGACTGTTTACCTTCCTGCCAGTAAGAAGCTAAAAAGCGTTTGCTATTTGACAGACTACCTTTGATTGTTTTGAAGACATGTTTGCAACTTTGATCCACTCAGCAAACTGCATTAAGACTTAACGTAGTAGTGGTGTCAACTGCTGTTTGTTGCTCTATCTCTACTCTTGTCTTTTGTCTCTCCTCCGTCCACGAACACCAACCGGTCGAGGCAGATGGACGCCTGCCCAGAGCTGGTGGCTCTGCTGGAGGTTTTACGCTTCCGTTAAAGGCTGCTCTTGCACATTCTGTTGGGTTTTCTCTCCATATTGTCTTGAGATTTTGGCCTTGAATTGTGAAGCGCCTGGAGATAATCTTGGATTATGATTGGCTCTATACAAATACATGGATTGAATTAAAACCCGTCCGTGTTGAAAAATCAGAATCAGTAACATTATTAGTAACTCAGACAAACAACACAGAGGGGACATATATTTGCCAGAGGACCTCCCCTGAGTAAAAGCTGTATATTTACTGACACGGTGTTTGACATTTACATGCTCACAGTCACGGGTGTCTGTGGGTCAGTAGATTGGGAGGTTGGTGGTTCAATCCCTGGCTCCTGATATCTGTGTGCTGAAGCGCGCTTGAGCAAGACACTGAACCCCAAGTTGCTCCCAGTGAGTGTATGTGTGCTTGTGTGTGGAAGCAGTGGAAAGTCCTTTGAATACCAGATTTACAATTTAAACAGAAATAGTGCTCAATTAAAAGCATTGTCACCATATATTTATAATGACTTATTATAATTATGATGCCTGACATAGAGGTAGATAATAAGTACTTAAGTAAGAGTGAAAAAGTATCTTGTAGAAATCTGCTGAAGTAGTCAGTAACTTCAAAATATGGAATCTGTTTTAGTCTTATACATGGAGATTGAGCAGGTTCTTTATCCAATAGGATCGATTATCATAATTGTTAGTATCACTGATTACTTATTCCAAAATGTGTTTATTTTAATGCTTATTTTAATTGTTTATTTACTAATTTTGTTAATGTTTTCTGATTTTGTTGATTTTTTTGGTTCATTTTTGTTGATTTAGTTTGTTACTTTGTTCATTTTTGGCTATTTTGTCACTTAGTTAAAAGATGCTAATGTTAGATAATACATTCCAACATAAAACATGCTAATGTTATTAAAAGATACCACCAGTTTAAAGATGCTAATATAGGCTACTGGCCACTTTATTAGGTACATCTGTTCAGCTGCTTGTTCATACTAAAGGTTTAATCAGCCAAACAAAATTACAGCCTCATTTACTGTGTTAGAACCTGTTCCTTATAATCCTCATATGCAGAATCAGGCAAATGTAAAAATGTTAAACATTATTTACTGTCAAACAGAGAGAAAAGTAGAAAAAAATACTTCGTACAAGATTTGTTGCTTATTTTTGCTATTTTTATTTATTTACTAGATATTTATTTGGGTCATTTTTGCCGATTTTGTTTGCTTTATTATTTGGTTGATTTATGTTCCGTTTCATTAATTATTTTGTTAATTTTCACTCGTTGTGTTGCTTATTTTGTTTTTTGTCCTTCATTTTTGTTGATTAAATCGGTCATAATGGACAATTTATATGATTTTTTTATTCACTTTTGCTGATTAAACTATTGCTTTTTGTTCCATTTTTTTCATGTTTGTTTACTTGATTATTTTGGGTTTTTTTCATCATTTTGTGACTAATTTTGTGAGGGTTCTTTTCTGTCAAGTGTATTATTTTGTTCATTTATGCTTATTGTGTTCATTTGCTCATGATTTTGTTCACTGTTGTTAATTTGATTGATTACTTATTCATTTATTTTTACTAATTTTATTATTTATTTTGTTCATTTTTGTCTATTATTTTGTTCAGTTTCTAGATTACTGTGATCATCCCTGTTAATTTTGTTGATTAATATATTCCCTCTCATTCATTTTTATTCATTTTGTTTGTTATATGTATGTGTTCAGTTTTGGTTTATTTTGTTGATCATTTTTTTCAGTTTCTGTCCAGAAGCCAGTGTGATTCTTATACAGGTTATGTTTTTAAGGCTTGTCCTGCTGGTTTGGCTTGATTATCACTGGTACTATATAAACTGATTTGAATTGTTTTTAATATTTAAATAGTAACATGCATTAAATATTGAAAAAAAAAATGAATTAATGTTTAGTTAACTGTGGAGACACTAGGGAGATGCTGATTTCTATTTTGCGTCATGAGGTGTTAAAGCTCAGGGTCAGGATTTTGTGATGGCTACTCCAAAATGTTTACTCTGTTGACATAAAGCTGTGTTGTTATCACTATGCATGTATATTTAACACCACTGCCCTGCTTAAAGTCAAACAACATTCATATGGATCTGATCTGTGTCACTGTGTGTTGTGTCTTGGTAGTGACTTGTAGCTCAGCAGGTCTTTACTGTTTACCCTCATGTCAGTAAAGGATTAAAACCATTGTTCAGCGTTGGTTGTTCTGATGGTATGTCGACAGCATTAACTTCTCTCAACAAAGGCAGAGGCTTGCACTGCTCAAGTACTTTAAACTATTAGAGTGTTACCTTAAAAACACTGTTTTGATTGTAACTTAAGCCGCAAAAAGATGACATCTATGTTTACTGAGTAATAAAAGGTATGTACAGTGCAGATGAGGTCAATGCTTAATGCAGGGGTGTCATGGAGGGCCAAGATCCTGCAGGTTTTCTCTCCAACCAGTCACTAAAGCAGGTGATGTCACTGATCAGCACTCCTTCAAATTTAGGGGAGGAGCTAATCAGTGAAATCACCTGCTTCAATGACTGTTGGAGAGAAAACCTGCAGGGTCTCGGCCTCTGTGGCACGAGTTTGACACCTGTGGCAAACTCAGTCTTCACAATTCTGGACATTTCATTTTAATACAATATGCGAGGTGTATGGCTATTGAAAAGTCAGACTAATTCTGTAATACCATTTTCTTCTTCTGTATCCTCTCCTTCTGCATCAACACACGGCTGCATTCGTATCTTCCACCCATCATAGAAGTGCAGCAGGTTTTCTTCAGACCTCTGTTGTTCTTTTCTTAACTTCTAACACAGACTCAAAACTTTGAAACAGATTTGATTTTTTAGCCATATCACACGAGACGCAGAATGAGCAGGAATGCAGCTGGAATGAAAAATATTTGTGTATTCCTGGATATTCGGAATGCATTCTAAAAATTCTGACCCCAATCTGAGTGCATTCCAAACAATCGGGCCCATTCTTGTGGCAATCGAACTGCACTTGTGCTACATTCTCAATATTGTGACTGCATTATAACAGCATTCTCAGTATTCCTACTGTGTTCCAACTACATTCAAGGTGCATTCCAGCGCTAGTACACCCGAAATGTGCAAGAAAAATTCAAGGATGGCTAGAAGCATTCTACACATTCCAATGGCATTCTTACAAATTCCTGAATTTATAGTGATTTTCTTCAGGCCAGCTGGTTGTGCTTGATTCCTGCTGGTTCTGAATAAGTGTGACGGGGGCTTTAGGAAAAAGTCACATGGTGCTAGATCAGATGAATAATTAGGGTGATCAAGCTCTGTGATTTGTTTTGGGCCAGAAATTGCTTTACCGAGAGAGCAGTGTGAGCTCGAGTGCTGTCCTAATGAAGACTGGAACCATTTTTATTCTTATACTGAATCATCAATCATTTTAAAAGATTTCTTCAATTTGTTGAATGTTTCCAGAATTTTTTGATGAGCATACGTGTCCAGAATGTTTATAAACACCTCTCTAATCATTTTCTGCTTGCAGTGAACTAAAGATGTCGCTTACTGGAAACTTGTAGTTCTTTTAACTCTTTCCTCGCCTGCATTTTTGATGATATTTACTCATCTTTCAAGACCCACAGAGAATATTCCTTTAAGAGTATAAAGACAGATGATATATCAAAAGAAAGAACAGACTGACAGCTTACATTCACAGGAAACCATTTTATTCTAGCATCAATTTTCCTTTTTATAGCCACACTTGAAAATCAGCTACTTTCTTTAAAAAAAACCTTTTTTGTTTTTTCACCTTGGAGCACTGTATTATTTCACAAGATGCTCAAAAACATCCCTCGCATGATAACCATGGAAACACAGACTCACGGAAAATCTGTGACCCATCTGGTTTATCCTCACAAGCACAGTGTAATTATTTAATTCACAAAAAAGTCCACTTTTAGCCCTCTGACACAATTTTTAAAAAATGGTTCCCTACCCTAAAAAGTTCCATAAAAATGTAATTAACTAAATGTATTAAATTACATGTAACTATTTGTTTTCACTGTCAAAGGTTTGACCAGAACTGTAAACAGTATTGATCTTTTTAACATATAGATTTTTTTTATTTTTATTTTTTTTTTACAATTTTAAGCCATTTTTGTTTTCAAAGCACCCTCTATTTTAATGAGAAAAATTTGAAATATTTTCCAAAAATAAAGTGCAAAGTGCGTTATTTGGGTTGAAGCTATTATAATGTATTTCACTGTTATTCTGTAACCAGGAACAAGCAGTGGGATATTCATTTTCACTGGCCATGTAAACAGCTTATGAGGAATTTTGTCTTTTTCGGAATCAGGGGAAAGAGCGAACTAACGTGTACATGGAGTCAGAGTGCTGACTCGCAACATGTCGTGGCTCTAGTGATCCAAAATATCCATGGAATGGGAGACACACTACAGTGTATTTGCATTGTGTAATGTGTTTTCATTACCTTAGAAGAATTCATTCATATCTCTCATTTATATCTCTGTAACTAAAAAGCCCAGAACAAGACTGAAAACAATGGCAGTAATGAAGAAATTCTACATTTTTTTGCGACCTCTGTAATGCGGGTGTGCTTAGAGATACATATGGTTATACTATACAGCTTAACTGCCAGATGTCGCTAAATATCACTTACTGAACGTTTACAACATTCTGTGACAACTCTAAAATCTGGGCATCCAGCAAAGATCCACACATTTAGCAGATAAAATAATTGAAGATGACCAACATAAGCAACATAATGATAAAAATGGACATTTTAAGCAAAAATGAACAAGACAAAAATGAACAAGGTAAGAGAAAAATGAATGAAATAGGAATAAAATACATAATAGACAGAAATAAATAATGGACAAAAATGAACCAAATAAGTAAGAATATAAGTGAACAAAATACAGAAAGCAAGTGAACAAAAATGACCAATGAATCAAAAATCTATAATAATGAATCAAATGAAAATGAACAAAAATGAACAAAAGTTAAGAATATCATCGAGAATATAAACAAAAATGAAAAAAAATAAGGAAAATACATTAACAAAAATTAACAAGTTAGTCAAACATTTCTAAAAAATTAACAAATTAGGCAACAAAATGAACAAAAATGAACAAAGGTTAACAAAATAATCAAGAATATAAACAAAATGAAATGAACAAAAGTAAAACAAAATGGGCAAGGACACAGTTCTGTTTGACTCATTTGAAAGGAGAATACGCATAAAGAACCCTGGATTCACCATGTTCTCTTGGCCTTTAAGGTTACAATGATACAGCACTGTTTACTGTGCACGGAGATATTTTTGGATCCGTCGTAAAGCCGCAGATTCACCACTGATGAAGTCCTATTTTTGATAAGTATTCAATCTTAAGTTTCAAACACAAACTGCCCCAATATCCTGATTCTCCCAAGCTGTTTAACAAGACCTCGCTGGTATACAAACCCTCGGAGAATGTTATCAAGGAAATCAAAACTGAAATTTCAAACGTACGGAAGCAACACATAGTGTTATGATTGGAGCTGATCTCTTTCAACTTATGACCTCAGTTGTATTTTCTGTAGGCGTGGACGTTCAGTGTATCTGGTGTAATCTGATAGGCATCTCAGAAATGACAATGTTCCAATGAGGAATGAATGAAACCTTTAGAAAAACACTGTTTAGATATGATTGTGGAAAATGCTGATAAAATCACCCGATGTGCTCACATACCAGGCTATCTTTTACACAATTGGAGTATACAAGGGTGCTTTCTAAAATTGTCTTTATTAAAAAAAGACAAAAAACCTTGGTTAAAAACGTCTGGCTGAAACAACGGGGTCAGAGGTCACCTTTAAATTAGTGTTTCTGAACATTTCAGAGTGGAGGCGTAAACTAAATACCTGTGCTTTCTAAAACAGCTGACCATAATGCCTTCAAAAAACTTCATTACCTCATGTTTGTCTTTTGGTCTTCAGAAAATAAGGGTTGCCCTTACACTGCCTGGAGAAAACATACCAGAATTTATATTATTAAACGTAAAGATGACCCTGAGGGTAACCACCATCTTTTCCAATGACCTTTCTGTGGCTTCAGTTGAAAAATGGGAGGACTTTTAAAAAAATGAGTAAAAATGCATAAAATGGATATAAAAGGGCAAACACTGAACAAATATAAAAGGGCAAACACTGAACAAAATATGCAACAAAATGAACAGAGATGGTTAAATCTAAAAAGAATTGTCAAATAAGAAAAATAAATCACAAAATGACATAATACGGGAATAATTGCTTAGTGTTACGATCGTAGTTTCCGTAGGCATGGTTTTCAAGTAATTTTAATGAAATAAATGATATGAAATATTCTTCTTATTATTATTAAATGATAAAGTAAATAATATGAAACAATCATTAATATAAACAAAAATGAAAAATAAAAATAAATTATCAAAAAATACACATAAATAAAGAAATTAAGTAGCAAAATGAACAAAAATGAGCAAAAAGAAGACTAAATGAAAATAATAAAATAAATGAAAAAATGAAAAAGCCAATAAATGTGTAAAAATGAACAAAAAAATAAAATATAAGTAAGAGACTGAATGTACATGAACCAAGAAACAAATTAACAAATAAAAAAAACAACAAAATAATTATGAAAATGACCAAAAAAATTTTAAAATGGCTAAGAAGACTAAACAAATACAAAACAAAACTGAACAATGTAGGCAGCAAAACAAACAGAAATAAACAGAATAATCAAAAATCTAAAGAAAAATTAATAAAACAAGTTACATGGTGAACAAAAATGAACAAAATACCAACAAATGTGTAAAGATAAACAAAAGATGGCAGCTATAAGTAAAAAACTGAATAAATATGAATAAAAAAAAAATCAAGGAAAAAAATCTACTAAATAAAAAAATTAAAAGGTATGCTTAAAAATTAACAGCAGAACATGAACAGAGTAAGCAACAAAATTAACAGAAATTACCAAAAATGCAAAAAAATTAAGAAATTAATAAAATGGGCAAAATAACAAAAATATAAACAAAAATATACAACAAAAATTGCAAAAATGATTAAATGAGCTGCAAAATTAGCTAAACTGAACATAATATAAGACAAAATGAACAGTATAAACAGTAATATGAACAGAAATGAAAAGAATAATCAAGGAAACAAACAAAATAAATGCAAAATATAAAATGTATGAAAAAACCACAACATGCCCCCAGAAAGAGTACTGTTACCTTAGTGTGTACAGTATGGAGATACTAAATCATCATCTAAATTTACAAACTACTACAATCTACTGGGATATGGGTATGCTGCTGCGAGACACTGAAACATTATTATGGTTTTATTCTCAGACTGACATGTTTCCCAAGAAGACAGGATTCACCAATGCATATCGTCCAGCGCAAAAGTACTATGGACGCCAGGTGTATGCCTCCCCAGCAGTGAAAATCCCCCACAGTGAGTTTTAAAACCATCTACGTAAACACATTTCCTGGCTGGCCTACACATTGTTGTTCTCTAAACATGTGTTTGTATCCGCTCTAGGTAAATGGTGCTACGATGATCACTGTGGTAGGTATCTGCAATCATTTTAAATCATAAGTGTTGTCCCACAGGGATCAGTATTAGGGTCTCTACTGTTTAAACTAAGATCTGAACTTCATCTTATGGCTGGAAACATAGAGCTGTAGTCAATAAAATGATGTGCAAATGAATTTTCTTCATAAAATAGAAGTAAAAAATGGAGTCCAAGACTTCTAACAATATAAGAACAAATTGCCATGAGAGACAATGAGCTCTATGCTGGCATATGCAACCATGTTGCTGCATGGGCAGAAAGCATTTTGTGTACCTGAAGGCGTGTTGTTATTAAAGTTAGATCATGCCCTTAAAAGTGGTCTTAAGCATAAAAAACAGACCAATGATGGGTATCTCAGGTATGCATGCAGACAGAGTGTGTGTTCAAACTTCAATAGTGTTTCATGGATACATGAGATATACATTATTCCCTAAAACAACATGGTTTATGTGTATTTCTGTATATATTTATTACACTGGTCTACAGCAAATTTGGTGTGTAAGTATTTTGAATTGACTTAAGACAATTTTGGTGTGCTGAATTTAAATATCGCATTGGTTTCCTCAATCAGGTCAAACTTTTTCACCTAGGATTTTGGTGGAGGTATGCCTCCAGGACTCTGAAAAATGACCCTGTATATATTTTGGACCGGATGATGAATTCACGACATACACATACAGTAGCACGTTAAATACTGTATATGCATATCTACTGTACATTATTAAGCACTATAATACACAGTACTTCCACAAATACACAAACCCAGTTATCACAAAAACCTGACCTGATACAAAAAAATGGATGTCATTTTCAGATTCAGTGTTGCCAAAATGTTTTAAATCAGTTTAAAAATCATAGACACCTCACAAAAATATTTTTGCAACCCTGTGTTATTATTATTATTATTATTATTATTACTATCATCATTATTATGATGCTAATAATAATTCTTATTAATACTATAATAATAATGATTAATAATACAGCTCAAATTCCAAAAAAGTTGGGACACTGTATAAAATGTCAATAAAAACAGAGTGCAATGATTTGCAAATCTCATAAACTCATTTTATTCCCAATAGAGCATAAACAACATCAGATGTTGAAAATGAGAAATTTTGCCTTTTTCATGTAAAACGTTTACAGACAGTTGTTAAAAGAGGGGATGCTACACAGCGGTAAATTCACTACCCAATTTTATCGAGATGTGTTGCTACCATCACATTTAAAATGAACTAATGTTTTCCATGGGATGATAAAATGTCTCAATTTCAACATCTGACTTGTCATTTATGTTCTATTGGAAATGAATTATGGGTTTATGAGATTTCCACATGATTGCATTCTGTATTTATTTACATTTTACACAGTACAGTGCTTTTCTCTCTTTTCAGACTCCAATCTGCTGTATATGTAAATACACACTTACTTTACATTGGAATTGAAGTTGTAATAATAAATAAAAAAATAAAAAAATATTTTTAAATTTAGAAATAAAGGGTGTTTCAATGACTGTTAATAGTGTTTGATCATTTGACCAATCCCACTGAACGAATAGGAACAAGAATAAGAATCAGAATAAGTTTACGAACAAGAATAAGTCTAACAGGATAACATGAGAAGAACAAGAGCACTGTTGTTTAAGGACCTTCTTTAAAACTGTTCTTGTTTACCGTCAGATTTCAGTCCTTCTTACTGGAAACAACTCCCTGACTCGTACTGCGGACACAGCCGTCAGTCACCTATCAATATCATCTCAAAAAATGCAAAGGTGGACGCAGGGCTCGGCAACTTTTACTTCAAAAATTTTAACAATGTAAAGGCCATCCTGAGCATCACCAACACAGGCCATGCAGGTAGGTGCTATTTATCTCCTTGGTGTACAAAAGCAAACAAAAATTAAAGTAAATAACTGACCAACTGACTGAAAGCTAAAAAAAAATTAAAAAAATTAAAGGTTCCACATGGTGAAAATTCATCTTTTTGAGGTTTATATTAATTCTGTGATGTAAAATGGAAACTGAAAATATGAAGCTGTTCAGTGCTAACAATCCTAAGAAATCCACTTGACAGGAAAGACAACCTGGTTTGAAATTTAGTGATCTGTGACATCACAAGTCATAACCAATCAATTTACATGTATTAATCACAAACAACCAATCCATCATGACTAGTAGTCAAGCTAAAGCTCATCAGCCTTGTCCCCATGAGTTGAAAGAGTTCTACATTTTAAAACATAAGTTACAACCAGTCATATTCAAGCTAAAATTAGCTCTGCCCCTATTAATTTTCCTGCCAAGTTTGTTCAGAAAATTATCCATGAAAGTTGTATCAGCCTGCATTCGTGTCAGAGTATGATCCCCGGTGACTTTGGAAATGACCAGATGTTCAACCAATCAGAGTGCTCTCTACTGAAAAGTGGGCCGTTACAAAATCTCAAAGTGAAAACAGAGTGTAGACAGCAGAGCCCATCAGAAAATCAAAGAAATGACATGAACACACCTACACAAGGATTTAATGGGAGTTTCAGCATGTAAAATGTCTCTGTGTTATTTTCAGTTAAATGTGAGGTTTCACTATTTTGCAAATCACAACTAAATAATTTGGAAATGGGGTAGTAGCAATGATCACATTTTAGTAAAAATGAAGCTGCTGGTGTTACTAATAAACATGCCTGACATCAGTGATGATTCAACTGTACTGTGATGGCGTCAGAGCTAGACCATAATGTTTATATCCAGTCATACGTACTGTAAGTCAACACATGGAGGAGCTGGATAAGTACAGGCCAGCGTCTCTTTGTCTGTTTGTCTGGCAGCAAGATTACACAAAAAGTACTGGTCGGATTTTCACATGATCTGGATCAGCACCAAAACCCAAAGATCCGAGATACAACAAAACCAACGCCAGTATCTCAGCCGTGTCGACTCAGGTGACTGAACTTGGAACCTTCTTAGTGTGAGGCACAAGTGTTAACCACGGCACCACCATGGCGCCCACTTTTCATCAAGAGCCATGCATAATCCAATTAGGTTCATTTGGTCTTCTAACGTTATTATTATTTAAGTTCTTTTATACAGACCAGTGTGGTTTTTCTTATACCCGACAGTTTCGACTGCTCAATTCCTCAGTTGTCCTCAGAGTGGTCACGTGATGTTGCTGTGACATGTGTTGTCAGCTGATTTACACAGATTTTGGTGCTGTTTTCTCACCCGTGGAGGTAGGACAACAGCTCCAACTGCAGTCCGACTTCTTCAGTACAGCATCCCAGGTGTGCAAAGGTAAAAAGGCCTCCTAATCCCGGTTAACTGTCCTGGGGGCACGCTTCCAAATTTCAATTGCCTCCTTTATCCAGACACGGTATTTATTGTCCTCTGTCCCGATATCTTTAGCTCCATCTCAGTCCATAATGTGGTTCTCCCTTTTGCAATGATCCAAGATGGCAGATTTTGAGTTGTCCTTGTTCCGGTTTTTGTTTTGTTGCTCCTCTGCATGCCTTCGCAGTTTCTTTCTCACATTCTGTTCTGTGTTCCTTTTTCCGAGTACTGAAGGCTCTCCCTGTCTCCCCGATGTGTGTTTTATTGCATGACCGGCATGGGATTTCATAAATTGCGTTACGTTTTTAATGTGGTTCAATTTTGTTTTGGGGTGAACTAATATTTTTCTCAGTTTCCTGTAGGGCTTCACTGGTGGTCTGTCACGTATGAGAAAAACCACACTGGTCTGTATAAAAGAACTTAAATAACAAGATCCATGCATAATTTAAGAAGTTATAGAAAATGTCAAAAAATGCCTTATGTTTGAGAAAGTGATAAGAGGGCAGGTCCAGGATTTTTTTTTTAACTGGATCCAGACCAAAAGGTTATGGGTTCTGCCTTGGCCCAAGCTCTCCCCTTTAGCAAAATTTCATGGAAATCGGGTCACCAGTTGTTGTGTAATCCTGTTAGTAGGCAAACTAATGAATCAACAAACATAACCATAACACTGGGGAAAGCATAACCTCCTTGGTGCAGGTAATAACCAACATCGGTATGAATTTTATTGTTATGATATTGGCCCTTTAACATAAACTACAAATGGGTAACCCAGTAGAACAGACTCGATCCTGATCTTAATTTTGGGAAACACAGGACTATTATCACATCACTGTGTATATTATGCTTCAATCCTGGAAAGTAGGAAAGGAAGTATTAGATAAATACCTGGATAATCTTGTCTCTACTTGTGTATAACCAATCTTGTGTATAACCATTGTTTACTTCACATGCCTGTAGATACAGTTTAACATTTTTTGTCTTCTTGTCTTAGTGAAATGTATAGTAGGCAATGACGTGGAGGTGTCAGGAGGCGGTCTGAAACACGTGTACAAAGTCATTCAGTTCCACTTCCACTGGGGAACCACGTCACATACTGCCAAGGGTTCAGAGCATATGGTGGACTCCAAATCATATCCCATGGAGGTACGAGAACCAGCCACTCCAGCAGCTCATATACAGTCATGTGAAAAAATTAGGACACCCCATTAAATAGTCAGCTCTTTATTGAGAGATCGACGTAAAAAACCTATGCCAGATCAAACGTGCAAATCATTGGCATTTCGCTGTGGCGACCCCTGAGGGGAGCAGCCGAAAGGAGAAGAAGAAGTTCACATATCAATGTCCAATATTATTATTGTTTATTTCTGGAAAAGAAAATGATTTAATAGTAATTGAACAACAAAAATGAATGTTGTTTTACTCATCAAACAAAAGATAGGAACAAAAATGTATGTTTTAATGGAGGAAAAAGTTAGGACACCCTACCCAATAATAGCTAGTTTTGCCCCCTTTGGCTGAAATAACTTAAGTGAGATGCTTCTTGTAGCATCTACCAGTCTCTGACATCGATCTGAAGAAAGTTTGCCCCACTCCTCAACACAGAA
>JAQQAE010013040.1:0-12911 GCA_029823295.1 Pseudamia nigra | reverse complement strand
CTATTTACTCCTGATCTCTGTCCAATGTGATAGAGTTTGAGTAGTTTTACAATGAAGAATAGAGACAAATTGTGGTATTGAGTTGTGTAAGGCTGACTGAGAGCTACCCACACAAACTGAATGATGTCATTGCAGTCAAAGGTGAGACCACACAATACTGACTTAAAGGGTATGAATACTTATGCAAACACTTATATTTCATTATGTATTTTTAATTAACTGGCATTACTTTGTATAAATCTGTTTTCATTCTGACATTAAAGATTTGTTTTTTGTAAATTATTGTCAAACAAGGCAAATTATATTGACGATAATTCATTTTACACTGCAATAAAAAGTGAAAACATCCAAGGAGTATGAATACTTTTGCAAGCCACTGTAAATGAACAACATAATCAAGAAAATTAAATTAACCAACGAGACAAAACTGCTATTACATATGTAAAGCATATTTTTTACAGAGAAAAGAGCTGTGAATCATCTAAAGCAAATTGTTTTATTGCAAGGGGGCAAATGGACATTTTACTGACTCTGAGGGGAACAAATCCCCCTCAGTACCCCCAAAAACTATGCTTATGGTGCCACATATGTGTCTATTAAAGTATTCTGTAACAATGTTGACAAAATAACATGCTGACGCAAATTTTTATTCATTTTCCAATGGGCTCATTACAAGTCTGCGGCACCCGCTTCACTGTCAAACGATGTATCCACCCACTTTTTAACAAAAAACACAGACTTTTTGAATCACAAGTCATTCCCAAGATGATCTGGGATCAGATTTTGACATAATGCTACCGTAAAAACAAGAATAATAAACTTCATGGTCAGTTTTCTACAAAAAAGGGGACAAAAAAAATACAGATATGTTGACAATTGCTCAAATGGACGGGGCTAATTTTAGCTCAACTATGATTGGCTCTGCGATGAACTGGCGACTCATCCAGGGTGTACCCTGCCTTCGCTCAAGTCAGCTGGGATAGGCTCCAGCACCCCCCCCCCCGACCCTCACGAGGATTAAGGGGTAGACAATGGATGGATGGATATGATTGGCTCTTATTTTTAACGTCACAATTGAGGAAAATGCTTATTGTGGGAATTTCTCAAGACTGACAGGGCTGAACAAGCTTGTAGAGACTCTGCAGAGACTCACCTTGGCCTGATGGAGGTCCACTCCATACATGGACAGTTTCTTAGCATTCTCCAGGAACATCATGTCTGCCTGAGCTGGACTCATCGACCTGCCATGGCAACAGAGTAATTCATTAATGCATTTGTTCACATGCGGCGAGACAGCATTTCAGCTGTGGGCAGAGTGAAAATATAAGACAGTCGATAATTCCACCAGAATAAAAATAGTCCTGTGACTTTCTACACGGCTGCCCTGGTTTTGGTCAGATGGTTACTGTTTTCAGTTATTCATCACACCCGATCCCTTCTGCTTTCTGTTTTGTGAACAAAGTAAAGATGTGGTCAAGGAAGCACATTACATTCCATTTTTATGATTAGTGTGTGGGACCACCTCAGCACTTACAGTATGTCCAGCATGTCTTTTGGTAATTTAACTACACAGGAACAACAGATCGCTCATTGCACATGCAACTCCCATATCAACAGCTACAGTAGCAAGGTGTTTGCTCCGAAGCAGTGTTGGGGACATGATCCGACCAGGATCTAGCCAGGGCAACTCCAGTTGGACCAAAATGGATATCTGGATGTGGTGTGACAGGAAAACCTAGTACTACTACCATTCAATACAGTAGTAGTAGCTAGCATAATAATTTACAGAATGCTCTTTGTATATTTCTGTTCTTGCTTCTTTCCCAGGCATATCTGATAAATGACCGGACTGAACTTCTTTGCATTTCGCTTATAGTTTTATTATCTGTGTAAAAATAACCAAAACATGGAGAAAAATCCAAATAGAACAGTGCATGTTCAGGCCTCATATATGTCCTTTTTTTGCCTGAATTTGATAAACACAGTAGAGAGAAAGACAGAAGAAGAGTGTAGGAAGTGACATAGAGCAGAGGGTCGAATTTGAACCCAGACCACTGTGATTAGGCTTAAGCCATGTGGGTGCTCGACGCCAGGTGAGCTACACAGCTGTAAATGAAAGCTAATCTCTTAGGTGACTAAGGAGGTGGTCTCTGATACATAAGTGTATATGAATGCATCCTCAGACAGAGTGAAGAACCATCTACTTAGCTGTGTGACATTCAGTGTACCAATGGCATTATATTTTTTTTCTCTCCAAGGAAAGAGAATATCCACTGCCTAATAAAATGTCATGTTAAATTTCTGTAGATATTTCACATGTTTGAAGATTTATCCCTAACTTAAGCCTGTATCACACAAATGAAACTGTAAATGGTGGGATTGATGGTACAATGATTCATCTACAGAATCAGCTCATGCAAAAGTATAGTAGGTGAGAAAACAGTCCACCTTAAAAGCTGTGTAGTAGCTGCAGTTGTCAAAGATGCATTACAAAACCAGTTGATCAAACTCAGAATAAATGTTCATAGCATGTTTTAGGACAGAGGTGAGCTTGTTTATTTCCATATACAGCAGTGGAAAAAAATTTGGTTACAAGTGATCATGCAAGATACTGTATATTCAACAGACGCATGCTGAGCTGCAGGGTTGTGAGCAAATCACTGAGGATTCATGTTAATGCAGGTTTGAGTCCAGCCTACGATGGCCCTGGTATAAATGAAACTGCACTTCTTCTACCACTCTGCTAACAATAATGCTCACTAGTCATGTTTGCATAAAATGTAAAAAATGTGAAAAATTTTTAAAAAGGGAATGTTCATTGTGTGTTTGGAGCTTGGATGTGTAATGTCGTCAGAAGGTGGTACTGTAAATAGAGGTGGGTAGTACTTATTCTTTTCCACGCACTCAAGTTTTTCCCATAAAATGTACTTCTGAGAGTAGTTGCTTTATAAAATATTTTTTAAAAAGTACTTCTGCTCAGTTACATTTGGCTCCACCTCAAAGAGTACAAGTACAATTGTTTTTTTTTAAATGAGCAAAATAATCAAGCAAATTATCAAAATGAGTAAAAATGTACAAAATTAATCACAAAATGTAACAAAACAAACAAAGCAATTAACAAAATGAGCAAAAAAAAATCAACAAAAGAATCACGGAAATTAACAAAACTGAACAAATCACTCAAGTAAAATAAATAAATAAATGATCCAAAGCACAAATGAACAAAATGAGCAGAAAAAAAGAAAAGAATCATGTAAATTAACAAAAATGAACACTATAATCAACAAATTGAACAAAAAGTCACAAAATAAGAAACAATATGAGCAACAATGATGAAAATCTTTTTTTAAAATTAACAAAAACAGCAGGCAAGTAAATTGAAACATTAACTGAAGTACTAATGAACAAAATAAGCAACACATTTAGTAAAAATTAACAAAGTAAAAAACAATTTTTGAAAATAACACACAAAACAATCAAATAATAAAAATAAAAATGTACAAAATAAGCAACAAAAATCAACAAAATTTGAAAAAATAAATAGAAAAAAATGACCAACATACCCTTTTCAAGTAAGTTTATCTTTATTTATGAGGCACTTTTACTCTTACTCAAGCACTTGTCTTTATGAGTACTTCTATGAACAATACTTTTACTTGAGTACTGTTTCTGTGTACTATTACCACCATTGGCTGTATGTTACATGTAGAGAAGAACCTCCAGTCAAAAAAAGAATCTTTCCTGAATAGGTGAGGAATAAGCTTCATCCTAGGGAATCATTTTGTTTCCACATCAGTCCAGACCTTAACAACCAATCATGCTTTTGATCTTTATCAGTGTATCTGGGGAAAATACTGCAAACAGCCAAAAGTGAAAGAAATCTGTTGCGAATTTTGCTGTTTGTGTATGAACGGAGCATGTTGATGAAAATGTGCCTACTGTCTCTGTAAGACTTGTCACATTCTAACCTGTATGTGCGGTGCAGCTCCGTCATCTTTTCCTCCAGCTCCTTGGTCTGACCCTGGGCCAGCTTCATGCTCTTGGCGTAGTCACTGGGGTGCACCTCTGGATCGTACTCACCCAACTCTGACTGCAGGGCGTAGGAACCCAGCAGGGCCAGGGTGACAAAAGAGCAGGGAAGGCGACCGTGGAAGATGTCTTTACGCAGCTGGAGACAAAGGTAGTACCTGCAAAACGTGGACTGAGGTTAAACAGGCTCCAAATGTACAGTCCAGATGGAAGCTGTGTCCCGGTGTTCAACTCCACTTTACAATTATGATCGATGTACTGAGCAAGTGATATCATATAGATTATGTCTACAGGTCATCTGTATGAGTGAGGATGGAACTTCTTTTAGTGTACATTCAAAAACATGACAACATAAGTAATAAATCAACAAATGAACAAAAATGAACACCTTATCAAAATACATAAAAAGAAATGAACAAAATAAAATTAAAATAAAAGAAAATCATTTAAATCAGGAAAACTGAACAAAACAATTGATGAAATGAACAAATCTATCAAAAATAATCCACAAATTGAACCAAAAAAAATCAACATTAAGTCAAATATAACTTTAAAGTGAATAGCTCCATTGTGTTGTGTAACAAATTTTGACAAATTGTCCCCAAACATCATGCTTCAAAATCAAGTGCCATTATTGTTAAACATGTCATTAATCATATAAAGCCCAATTCAATGACACTTTTAATTAGGAACCACGTCATGCAATTTTGTAGGTGGCATTAAAAAATCCAGGTTACCAGACACATTTTTCACGAAATTTCCATTGAAATTTTCATTTCAGGAAATTACACTTATTACATGTTAAAGTATCTACTAATACCGACACAAATATGTAATATACAAAAATATAATTTAAATAGTTCTGGAGATATAGGCCTCTGAACATGAAATAGTATCCGGTTTACACTCTTGATTTGGCCCCAAAACATCCAACTAAATGAACAAATCTGCATTTACCAACAGATAAGTTCAGTCTGAAGTTAAAGAGACAAACATTAGATGCAGCTGCCGATTTAAACATCCCATAGTGTGACTCATACATTTATATCTGTGTCACTTCTTTGTGTTTAATCCTGGACGGGTGTCGACAAAAAAAGTGAGTTAACTTGATTTTTTTCTTGGTTTTTCAAAAGGCATCTCGGTCTCTCCATCATACACGCTTTGCTTCCACGTGGATATGAGCTGTGAGTTAACGTCTTTGACAATAAAGAGCAATAAATAACAAACACCATTATAGATATATTTACTAGACTTTGCTAAGTTTTTGTCTTGTGGCATTATCTGCTTATTTAGTTTATTTTTTTATGTTTGCATTTAAGTGTGTTTTGGTTTAAACTGTTGCAGTGATGTAAAATGACCTTGAGAGTTCTACAGGTACATACCTACAAATGTATAGGTGAATGTATGACTTATTATCATTATCATCATTATTATTATAAAGTCAAGACATTTTAAGCAGCTGTATATGCCCCGATACATAGTATAGTGTCCTTATTAAATTTGCTGATGAATAACATAAAATGTGACAACATTTGTAGGGGTGGAAGTTCATTTTTTAATTAAGACACAAAAAAAATGGTAATATTCTACACAAAATACTATAAACCACTACTGTTAATGTTAAGTGCAAATAAAATAAGTCACTTCTACTTCCACTTTTCAGCAAAATCTATAGAGGAATCCAATCGGAACAACTAAGCACTGAAACAGTTTTAGGTTACAATGCTTTATGACAACAGTTTCTGCTGTGTTCACAGTTCGAGAGAAGGCACATTTTATATTGTTTGTCGTGCAGTACCTTGTTATGTCTTCAGAAAGCTGAGCTGGGTCTGGCGGGTAGAATTTCACATTGAAGGTGAAATTATAGTTGGCACCTTGAACCTGTCTGCGTATCTCCTTCAGCAGGTCCATCCAGACCTAATGGAAAAAAAGAGACAGGAAAAAGAGAGAATTTCTGCAAGTTTAATATACAGTGGTATAAGTTTTACAGTATATTTAGCGTAATCAGAGACATCTGTGCTGCCTGGACTATAAGGGTTAATTCTTTGAGCAGTAAATAAAAGTAATCATTCTTAACCCTGTGAGCTCTAAGGGTTAAGAGGTTTGTAAAATAAAATCTGTAATGGAATGTTACATACAGTACACTGTTGTTGAGTAAAAGCTTACTACAGACAGATGAAATGCAGCTCACCTTCATTGTGGGGGTCTCCCAGATGGCCAGACCATAATAATCCTTTTCAAGCAGGTTGAGGTGATCACACACTTTGTCAAACAGGTCCTGACCTTTGGCATGTTTCTGACACACATAAACACTTTGGAGTTAGATTTCTTTTTTAGGACATTACATTGAATTCCACTTATTTCGTACATTAACTACTGTACAACACCTGTAACTTTCTGTCTATCTGTGCTTGTCCTATAGGGTCACTGTGGAAAATCTGCACATGCCCATGTGTGGTGGGCTGTGGTGACCAGGTGACTGTATTTGTCATGTGCTGCACACTGCTGCAGCTGTAGAGGAGCAGAACGGAGGTGCTGAAGAACTCAAAGGCAAACAGGTGAATGTTTCTGAATCCTTGACACAGAAACCAGTGTCCTGTGGTTCTTATCATGGATGTAGAGGTTGATGAAAGATAGCTAGCAACAAATGATTTCCACCACTGAACAGACTCCAACACAAACTTCAGTGTGTGACCATATCCAAATGTTCCACATAGAACATTTCACCTGACCTTAAAACAGGGAACCAAGTGCCCAGAGGATTGATCTACCAATAAGATAACATATACAGAAGTGATGCAGCCTCATGGGATTCAGTATTGACATGTTAAAAAACTGATTTTATGGAATGAAAATCAGAATATAACGAAACTAATTTGAGAGGACTGAATGAAGTATGCCATCAAGGTGTAAATGCAAGTAGTGTACCACTGAATGAGTCAGTACAAAATCAACAAGGAGGAATGTTTAATGGTGTTGAGATAATTAAGCAGCCTATATCATACTAACTGTGCTGTTTTGCATTGTTCCATCGATGAAGACGTATAGACTATTCACTGACTGATCATAAACACTATGTAACAACATACAGATATCATGTACAGTGGCGTCTCGGATAACGACGACAATCCTTGCTCATTTTTGCTAATTTTTCTTCATTTTGAAGATTACTTAGTTCATTTTGTGTTCATTTTTTAATTGCTTTATTTTGCTTATTTTTGTTTGTTTTCTTGTTTGTATTCATTTACATGACTAATTTTTCATTTTGGGGACTATTTTTTTACGTATTTCCATTCAGTTGATTTGAGTCACTGATGTGATTTTTTTTCAGTTTCCTGACTATTTGTTCTTTGTTCAGAATTTTGCTCGTTTTTTTACTTTATCAGTTTGATTTATAACATGACATTTCCATGCAACAGACAAAACCACGGGAACCACTGAAGAGAGGCTAAAGACCCACATGTGGCCCTGGAGCCCGAAGTTGCTCTAAATCCTACACACTACATCTAATTTAAGTCCATTATCATATTATTAAATGTTTTTTTTAGTCGTGTGCACACAAATAAATATGATCACTACAAACTGACTAATCATTTTCATACTAGCGGTCACAGACTGACTCGGGCAGCTGTGTGGGTCTTACATCCAGCTCACACTCGTACACCGTGTCGTCCAGCAGGGTGACTTTAATCTCCATGGTCTTAGGTCGGCGTGGAGCTTTGGGAGCTTTGGCCTCCTCCTCTGTCGTCTTCTCCTCCTCTCCTTTGCTGCCTCCGTCAGGGCCAGCTTCCTTGTCCTCCTCCTTCTCCTGCTCCTGCTCCTGCTCCTTCTCCGGTTCTTTATTCTCCTCCTTCTCCAGGTTAGCTTCCTCTCCTTTCTCCTTATCTTTGTCTTTGTTGTTTCCACCCTCCTCTTCCTCAACTTCCTTCTTCTCTAGCTGGACCGCCTGGAAAGCAAAAAACACTTTGATTACAGCACAAGCCTGCAGTATGATGATGTGTTCACCAAATTTAGTCTTAAATACAGTTGTCATCACTCTCTTTAGCCCCGGTACAGTGGCTCCTGTAGCTTTGTCTGTTGATGGAAAATTATGAATCAAAATGAGCTAAATAAGCACAAAAGCAACAAAAAAAAGGAGAGAATGAACAAAGTAAGGAACAAAAGTGAACACAAAACTGATGCACGCATCTACCAAAAGAACAAAAAAAAAAAAAAAAAAAAGAAATGAGCAAGGTTAAACAATATAATAAATTAAACAATAAAATATGAAAAAAAGCTAAGAATTTAAAAAAAAAAATCAAATTCTGAGCAAAATTGGGGGGGTTACTTGATTTACCTTACTTGATTAAGAAAAAACAGAATAAAATACCCAGGAAAAAGAACAAAAAATTCAGAAAAATATCTCAAATTAACCAAATGAAAAAAGATGTTTAAAAAATGAACAAAATAATGAGCAAAACAGCCACAAAAATAAATATAAGTAAGGAAAAAAACAAATAAATGAAAATGAATACAATCATTTCAAAATGAACCAAAAAAAATTAACAAAATGTTCTGCAAAATGAACAAAAATGAGCAAAAATAAATTGAGCAAAAGCAAACAAAACAATTAAGGGACTGAACAAAAATTGAAGAAAAAAAATCTGCAAAATGGACCAATTTACAAACAAAAGTTCTGTGCTAAAAGGAATGCATTAATTTTTTATCTTTTTGGTTCTTTCTTCACCTTTTACATCATTCAATCGAATGGAATTAAGAAGCAAATCATAAAATCAGCAGTGTTTTTTTTCTTTTTGAATCATTTATTCTACATTATTTTGTCTTTTTGCCACTTTCTTGTATTGATTAGCATCCTCTTTTGTATGTTTGCCTCTGTCAATTTTATTTTGTTGCATAAAGATTTGACATTTATTGTAATAATTAAAATTTCTGAGTGAAACTTTGTCATTTTTGGCCATATTGTTCAATTCCTGCTAAACCCCGTATCCAATGTATTTCCAATTATCAGTACTATTGGAAACACATCATCACTCATTATATGTGCAAATATTCACCTTATTCTGTTCTTACACTGTTTTTTTGGCCACATGTGACAACCAGCTTTCAAAGGAGACATATTGTACCCTTCTTTAACCAGTTAACGGTTGGCAAACTAGCCCGTAGCTGATCATTTGTAGGGCTTGACTGTAAATGATGAAGCAGGCTTACAACTTCGTGAGTGCAAGAGCTCACGCACTCACTTGCAGAGCTGACAGCTGTACCTTATGTAACCACAGTATGACTGAGGAGAGACAGCCTACATTTCAGATTCCTTCAACATCTGGTACAGGTAAAAAAAGAACAGACATACTAGCTTGACAACTGTGAGGTCGCAAGCTGCGTTGACTGACAGGTCACCTGCATGTAGAAAATTATTTTGGCCATTGGTAAATACAAACCATGCAAACCGCTTAAACAATTTAACAATATTTGTTAGCCAGTGAAATGCATTATAATTGATTCAATTCTACATACACTACCTATTTGTTAATAGTAACAATTGTACTTCAAAACATATAACTAAATCTACCCCATAATATTGCCTGGTGCTATTGTTTTTTGTTTGGTTTGGTTTCGCTCTGGATATGGATGCAGTTAGCTTTGAATGAGATCTTACTTATGTTGGATTTGTTCAAACATTTTGTTCAAATATTCTGTTTTTTTCAATTTCCCTCCATAGGTCATATAACTGGTTGGTATAATGGTGTAGGAATTCATTTGAATACAACAGCTTGAAACAAAAGAGAAAAAAAACCTCAGCTGTGTATTTGATGTATTCAAAAATTAGTTAAACATACAGTACTGAGTGAAGAGGAGCTTTGATACAGTATATTCATTTTTTTGAAATGCAGTGACGGCCAAGATGCTAGAGGAGCGAGCTTCTGACCAGAAGATCGCTAGCTCGACTCTAGTCAAACAAGATGGATGCAAATTGTTACCTCTTTCTTATTTGATTGATTCTGCAGGTTTGTTCTTTCAGTGTGTTTAATCATTTCATCCCACCACAAACAATCAAGACACTAGCTACTTTCCCAATATGGTAGACTGCACCTTTAATTCAATTCTTACACATCCCCAGAATATGTATCTTAACTTTCACCTCGAACAACCTCAGATTATTCATTGTATCATGTCTGTATGCTCCTAGTGCTCAGCCTTGTGCTACGTTAAATACAAATGAGTTGTTGTTGACCACATGCTTCTCCTCTCTGTGCCATAGATTCCATCATGTAGAATCCTTGGCTCATTATGTTGGGATGGTTTTGGTTTTTCTGGTAGGTCTGAAAGACTGATTAAAGACAATGCATGTAGGCTATAACAGTGACATCACAAATATCCAAAAATCTGAGTGGCTGGTTTAAGGCTCAACTATCTAAAAATGGGTTATGTATATTTGTCCATATGTTCATTATTTTTGTTATTTTTGTTCATCTTCTTCTTTTTGTTCATTTATTAGACTATTTGGTTCCTATTTTTGTTCATTTGTGGATTATTTTTACTCACTTTTATTCAGTTGATTCATGATGTTGGTCCTTTTCATGAATGCTTGTTCATTTTCCTAATTATTTTGTTCATTTTCTGAATTAATGTACAGTTTTAGGTTACTCTTGTTCATATTTCTCATTTTTGTTAATTTACTTGGTTGTTTTGTTCATTTATTTATTCATCTTATTATTTTGTCCATTCTGTCAATGTTTTCCCCAAATTTGTCTTAATTTTTTGTCATTATTCAGTTCATTTTTTTCTTCTTTTTCTCACAGACCACTGCCTTCGAGAGAGGATTTTGATGCATTACCATTATTTTTAGAGCCCCCAGACCTGCTTTATTATTAGAAATGAGACCAACTATATTTTTCACCACATGTCTCCATTAACTCTTTGATACAGATATGGACAAGTAAACAGTTTTGTAGACAGTCTGACCTGAGCCTCTGCACTGCTGACCGAGTGCTGATCCAGGGCGACCTCTCCCTCTGTCCTCAGTTCAGGTTCAGGGTCAGCAATGGGGGCTTTAGCTTCCTCGTCCTCCTCCTTCCCCTCCTTCCCTCCTGCGTCGCCCTCACACTGCGAGCGTCTCTTCAGGAAGGAGGAGAAGAGGCGAGAGAGGCCGCGGCCGGCAGAGTTGCGGTTGCGAGGCCGGAGCTGCTCGTCGTCGGGTGAGGGCGGCCTGGCGTCCTGGCCCGCCTCGTCCTGCTGCTTTGGCTTTTTCTGGTGACTCTCTGCCTCGTCTGTTGTCATGGCAACAGCTGGTGGAAACCCAGAAAAAACATCAAGTTGAAAAAGCAGCTTTGTAGATATCCTCAGTCAGATGATAATGTAGACTACGGATAAATGTCAATGCCACATGTGAGCCGTGTCTGTCTTTGTGTTTTATGTTGAACATGTGGTCTGGAACAGTGATCCTTTTATGGCACATAACACTTTCTTTTCTAATGTCAGCTTTAACACATGGACAGATTGAGCTAAGGCTGGGTGATATGGCACAAAATCCTGATTGTATCCAGTGTTGTGGACAGTGGTGGGTGGAGTAAACACAAACAGTACTCAAGTATTGCTACTTTGTAATGATGAGTCAAGCAGAAGCAGAGACAAATAAGTAAACGTGATTAATAATATAAAATTTATTAGAACCTAATATATTTTGTTTGAACAGGTTATATTCTACAGGCACATTAATAAATTGGCATTAATAAATTGGCATCCAGAAAATGTAACTTTTTTTGCTTGATTGTTTTGTTACATTTTACCGGTACTCATTTTGTAGCTTGTTGGTTCGGCAATGTGAGTTATTTTGTTAGTTTTTGGTATTTTATTTGATTATGTGATTGATTTTTGTTCATTTCGTTGCTGTTTTTGTTTTGCTGTGCTTGCCTATTATGTTCCTTTTTAATTTATTTGACTATTTTGTTACATTTTTGCTCGTTTACTTGTTTGGTTCATTTTCACTTGGACCAAACACAGTCTGTCTAAAACCACTCCATCTAAAGATGACCTCCAATTTGTTCAAATGTGGATTCAGGTGTGAGTAGAAGTAAATTTTTAATAACAAACATAACTAAGTTAGAGTGATAAGTATTCAGTCAAGCAGCTACTCACACAAAGAATTTTTTGGGGAAAAATTATTCAAGTACATGTGGCAGAGTAAATGTACTTGAATACTTCACACCTCCTCCTCCATGAGTCGTCACCTTATTGTGGTGGAGGAGTTTGTGTGTCCCAGTGATCCTAGGAGCTATGTTGTCGGGGGCTATATGCCCCTGGTAGGATCACCCAAGGCAAACAGGTCCTAGGTGAGGGTCCAGAAAAGCGCGGCTCAAGAAGACCCCCATGAAGAAAGAAAAATTTGGACCCAACGCACCCTTGCCCGGATGTGGGATACCAGGGTCCCCTCCTGGAGCCAGGCCTGGGGGTGGGGCTCGGAGGAGAGCGTCTGGTGGCCGGGCCTATGCCCACGGGGCTCGGCTGGGCATAGCCAGAAGAAGTGACGTGGGTCCCCCCTCTCATGGACTCACCACCTGTGGGAGGGGCCGTGGGGGTCAGGTGCAGTGTGATATGGGTAGCAGCCAAAGGCGGGGGTCCTTGCGGACTGATCCTCGGTTGCAGAAGCTAGCTCTGGGGGCATGAAATGTCACCTCTCTGGTGGGGAAGGAGCCTGAGCTGGTGCGCGAGGTGGAGAGATGCCGGGTAGATATAGTCGGGCTCACCTCGACGCACGGCTTGGGTTCTGGAACCAGTATCCTTGAGAGGGGTTGGACTCTCTTCCATTCTGGAGTTGCCCACGGAGAGAGGCGGCGAGCAGGTGTGGGCATACTTATTGCTCCCCGGCTCGCTGCCTGTGCGTT
>JAQQAE010013039.1:0-12913 GCA_029823295.1 Pseudamia nigra | reverse complement strand
GCTAACAGAAAAAATTCGGGTAATGCCAGCGATAGACCCAGAAGTGAACTATCACCCGGATCTAAACAGTCAACACAATAAACTCCTGTGGGATGTAATAGGCCAAATGCTAACCACGAGTAGTTCAATGTCTCTGCTACAGAGCTGCCTGCTCCCAAACAGTGCTGCGGCCTGGGTGTCAGGCTAACAACACTCTGGAAACTCCAGTGCTAAAACAACAACGCTGGACCGGGAGCCTCTGCCGTTGTGAGCTAACAACACTGCGTAGCAGGCTAACACCGCAACGCTGGACCGGGAGCATCCGCCAATGTAAGCTAACAACACTGCGTAGCTGGCTAACACCGCAACGTTGGCCTGGGAGGCTCCGCCGTTGTAAGCTAAAACCGTTGTTACCGGCTAACACAGCAATGCTGGACCGGGAGCCTCCGCCGTTGAAAGCTAAAAACATTGTGTAGCCAGCTAACACAGCAATGCTGGACCGGGAGCCTCCACCATTGTAAGCCAACAACACTGCATAGCCGGCTAACACAACAACACTGGACCCAGAGACTCTGCTGTTGTAAGCTAACAACACTCTGTAGCCGGCTAACAACACAGCCGGAGCTAACAACAGTAGCCGTAAAGACGCTGGAGCTGTGCTTACAGCCAGCAGCTACGGTGTCTGGAGCTGTGTTTACAGCTATGGACGCATGCGAACACATAGAGCAGATAGACACCCAGTGTCCACTGACACGCACTGCAGGACGTACATTCATCACTGCCAAGTCATAAGCCAAGTTAAGAATGCATTCTAAATCATCTTTAGAACTAATTTCATGCATTCCGTTTCAGATAATTAACAAAACTTCCTTTTCAAATAATAGTAAAAGGAAGTAAAGTATTACACATACTTTAATCCAATGTAAAGTATGTGTAATACATACTTTACATTGGAGTTTTTGCATGTCCAGAAGAGATTCATTCATTTTACATGTATTCCTATGGAAAAACCGGCACCGGCTAACGATTGTTTCGGCCCATGAACGTGACGCCGGAATGGATTACATTCGTTAGCCGGAGTACCACTGTATTTGGAATGCACTCAGACTACAGTCAGAATTTTGAGAATGCACTCCAAATATCCAGGAAAGTACAAAGATTTTTCATTCTGACGGCATTCCAGCTCATTTTGCCTCTAGTGTGACAGGGGTATTAAAGATGGACCACCAGATCGCTGATTAGAGGGTCCACGTAAAACATTTCAGACCATGATGACTCATGACAAAAATGTATTCACTTAGTTTTTTCGAGAGAAAAGTCCAGTCCAGTGGCCAACAGCAGTATTACGACTTTAAGTTACTTCCGCATCGGCCTCAATGTACGGCCCCGGTCACTGCCCATGGGGAAGACTGCATCTAGGCCTGAGCCACATGCGTGTGCCCTACCAGGTTAGCCACTGAAGCACCCATTGCCACAGTTTTTACCCAAATATTGTCATAATATGGGACCTGCAACTCACAAAAATGATATTCATAGAGCTGCGGTTGTTAATTGTTATCAAATGATTCATTAATTCCAATGTAATTTGCAAATAGTTTAAATGTACTGTACATACATGTTAGTTTGTAATTGTACGAAAAAGACTGAAAAAGGTACAAGAAAAAGAACTGCATCTCAAAGTGATAATCTGTCAGTTTTTTCTAAATGCCATTTTTGTTGCACTCAGTATGGGATGTTCATTCACTCTACACTCAGGGCATGGAGAGTCTTTCCATTCGTTTTGTGAACCTCCGGTACTGAGAATCTGTTTACCGCACTGTCAAAATGTGTTTCCGAAAAAAATGCAGTTCCTCTGGCAGTGTCTTTGCCTCGATTTCACACCTTGATAGGGAATAACATGATTTCTGTGAGTTGTTTTCACATTATTGGCTTCTGACAAGGTTTAACCACATTTACAAAGGACTGTACTTTAGTGGATTATAGATACATTATTACAGAGACATGGGAAACAAGTTCCTCTAAACAACTGGACTGAACAGCAGCGGGGACCCTGCTGATAAAATGAAAAAATAAAGAATGAAACAGCCGAATATATTTCAAAAATAAAGCAAAAAAATGAAAAGGTTTTTTGAAAAATGAACACAATGATTAAGAAAATCGATAAAACTGATTCAAACCATGCCCAAAAATGAGCATAAGGAAAAATAATGCACAGGATTACAAAAAGATGCAAAAAATAAACAAAATAATCAAGTAAAATGAAAAACATGATTCCAGTAATGAACTAAATGAACAAAAAAGAACAAAAGCGACAATATGAAATGAAATAATTAAAGAATGAAACGGTCAAATAGATGAACAAAATAAAACAAAAAATAAAATGAATTCAAATGCTGGAGACAATAAATGATAATAAAATTTTAAAACATGAAAGCAATAATCAATACAACTGATTCCACAAAATGAACACATTAAAGAACAAAATAAAGAGCAAGATGAAAAAAATGCATGAAATGGACAAAGTAATGAAGAAAATTTATCAAACTGATGCAAATAGGAATACAAAAAATAAACAAAATAATCAGGAAATTTGATGACACACACATAATGAAAAATAGAACAAAATGAACAAAATAAAGAGAATGGACAAAAAAGAACAAAACATTGCACAAAATTAACATATTGAACAAAAGAAATAACACACAGGATGATAAAGAGTGCAAAAAAAAAAATCAAGAAAATGCATCGACGTAATTCAAATAACGAACAAAAAATGAACAAAATAATCAGAAAAAAATGAATAAAATAATGGATGTGAAAGCAATCTTAGTGGCAACACTTATAGCTCAACACTACAACTGAGACTGAAAATGTTTCAACCATTTCTTCTTATCACCAGGAATACAAGAAAATAATTTGTAAAGTTTGTCCTGAAGGAGCACTGCCTTAAACGGTGCATCCAGAGACACCTCTCTTTCCGTGCAAAATGATTCTCGTCTTTTGAGATGCAGCACGAGAACCAAAGTGAGTGCAAAGTGCCTCCTCTCCGTCCACCCGGGACAGGCTCAGTCGGAGACGTGTCACCCTCGCTGACAAGAGAATTCATCATTTCCTTTTAACCAAGCGGGGTCTCTAGCTTGGTCTGTGCCCCTCTCGCCACACTGCGCCGACTCTAAAAGTGGACGAACTGACCGCAGGCAGCGATGTGAGCGTGACAGCAAGACAGGAAGATAGAGGAAGACGGGAAGAGAAAACCCAAACTGGGTCATCTTCACGTCTTGTCAAGTCCAATGAAATTTTCCTGAGCTATTCTGGAAGACAAAGTTGACCGATAATTCGCTTTTACGCTTCCGCCTCATATTTATTTTTTGCCAAAGCCACGGGCAGCTTTCGTGACAAATAAAGGTGAGTCACTCGGCATCTGGAAAGGCAAAGTTGTCATAGAGACAATTGGGTGGGTGCAGTGGGAAACATGCTGCGGGTCTGATGAAACCACGTTACCCAGGAATACAGCCGATCTTGATAAGAATAAATTGAATAGGGATGAGCCTGTGTTTCACGTGAGGGACTGGTTGCTCTCTGCTTGTCTGCTCACCTCAAACATGCCATGCCTTTGTACCACTGTGTGCACAGGTGGGTGGTACTCAAGTACATTTAAAGTAATAATGGTCAAAATAATCGAGTGCATGAACAAAAATGCAGAAAAATTTAAAAAGTAAGCAACAAAATGAACAAAATTGATCCAACTAATCAAGTAAATTAAACGAAAATGAATAAAATAAGCAAAAAAATGAGCAGCAAGGGTCAAATAAATGAACAAAATGAAAAATTTTAAAAATTTGCAAAAATGATCGAAATAATCAAGTAAATTCACAGAATATGCCAAAAATGAGCAAAAATCAGCACAATAATCAAGTAAATGAACAAAAATGAATCAAAATACATAGAGTAAGCAACAAAATGAGCATAACTGATCCAAATAATCAAGTAAATTAACAAACGAACAAAATAAGCAAAAAAAGAGAAAAAAATTAAGGAAAATAATCAAGTAAAGGAACAAAAATTGTGAAAAATTAACAAAATAAGCAACAAAATTAGCAAAAATTATCAAAAGAAGCAGGTAAATTAACAAAACATGCAAAAAATGAGCAAAGATGAGCAGAATAATCAAGTAAATGAACAAAATGATCCAAAATAACAAAATAAGCAACAAAATGAGCGTAACTGATCAAAATAATCAAGTAAATTAACAAAAATGCACGAAATAAACAAAAAATAACTAAAATAAACAAAATCAGCAACAAAATCAGCAAAAATTATCAAAACAATTAAGCAAATGAACAAAATACCTGTTTGAATAAAATATGCTGTATTAAATTCCATTTAATACAGCATATTTTGTACTTTTACTTAAGTATTGATGTTTATGAGGACTGTACCTCCACGCCTGCTTGAGTCATTAAAATTACAAAGTGACAATACTCTCAGTACTCTTACGTGAGTACTGTGACTGTATACTGTACACACCTCCGCCTGTGTGTGGAATACAGTAAATAAAAACAGAGTTGATGAGAAAAGGCAGCTGTAGTCGAGAACAGAAATCTGCAGAAGCCCTAATGGACGAGGGCAGACAAAGGAGAGAGGCTTGATTACCTTTTAACATGAGCCAGGACAGGGAAAAAGACGAGACGGCAAAAAGAAATAGATGAATGAATGAGGAGAAACTGAGGATTTCGGGGGGGGGGTGATTAATGGAGGATAAAGAGGAGAAGGGAGAGGCACTGAGAGAAAGCACCAGAAAGAGCAAGCCTGGGAGCACTGAGTTGCTATGACGTGGGGCCTGAAGTGACGTCAAAGCTAGCCACTCATACATCACCCTGCCTGGGAGGGGGCGGGGCCACGGGCACAGACTGCTCTGCGCTGGACCCAGAGACGGAGATGAAGCAGTCTGAAGCCGGGAGGCAGAAAACAGAAGGGAGGCGATGCAAAAAATACTAGTAATGAAGAGGCAGAGTGAGTAGGATGGGATGGGATGATAGGGAGTGCAGGGGTTGGCAACCTTTACCATCTACTGAGCCAATTTCAGACAGAAAGGGACAAAAATGTGCCTGGAGACACAAAAAAAATACCCTTTATGTACTACATGGAAATTGAGACTTTTAGTCTGACAACACGTTAACAGCAGTTTGTTATTATTTTAATTGTGTTAATTTTGTGCATTTTTTTGTTCATTTTATTGGTTGTTTTCTCATTTTTTTCATTTTTGTTTATTTTACAGATTATTTTATAATTTTGGTCATTTTTTTTACATTCTGTCCAGTTTTGTGTAACTTTTTTGTTATTGTGCTTTTTTTCCCTTCATTTTCTTGTGTTGCCCATTTACTTGACTATTCGGACATTTGTTGTTTATTTTTTGGATTATTGTGTTAAATTGTGTTTCATTTTTGTACAGTTTTCAAAATAATTTTATTCATTTTCTGGATCATTATTTGAATCATTCTGAACTTTTTTGTTCATTTCCTTGATTATTTGCTTGTTTTGGTCAATTGACTGATTATTTCATGCTTTTTAATAAAATTGTTCCTTTTTGTTCATGTTTCGAAATAATTTTATTCATTTTTGTGAAGTTTGGTTCATTTCCTTGATTATTTTGTGGAATTTTTGTGGGGTTTTTTCTTGGTGATATTAACTTACTTGACTATTTTGTTCATTACCTTCAAAATTTTGTCAATTTTTGACCGTTTTTATTGAGTTGATTTACTATTTTATTCATTTTTGTGATTTTTGTGATTTTTTTTGTTCATGTTCCTGATTATTTTACCCAGCTTTATCTTAAAGGAGACATATCATAAACAATTACGTATCTGTTTTTGACATTAAACATGTTCCTGGGCCCTACCATAATGTTGCTGTATCAAACCAGTCAGTTGAGGGACAAATAGTGCACGGTGCCTTTTCTGTTCTGAAAACCCAGTTCACTTTCTCCCTCAGATGTGATGTCACATTTCCTGTCAATCACCTCAGCCCGGGACCCGCCCGCTTGGACTCAGGTCAGCTTTAGGTATGGGTCACCGCACATAAGTCCCTATCGCTATCACGCAGAAAAACAAACAACCAATCAGAGTGAGAGGCAGGGAGGGACCAAAACGGGATTTTTTTCAGCCAAGGTTCAGAGAAGGGAAAATAAATCTGCAAACAAAACAGCACAGAGGGATTTTGAAGCTTAAAACCATATCTATATCATTTTTAGGGTCCAGAAAATTTTACTTTTATGCCAGAAAATGCACAGTATGTATCCTTAAATCTTGCAAAAAAATTTTTTTTCAAAATGTATCTGTTTATTTTTGATCATGTTTAGTATTATATTGTTATTCTTTTTCACTTTCTTGATTATTTTGTTCATTTTGTAGACCATTTGTGTCAATGTTCCTTCCTTTTTTCTTCTTTTTGCTGATTTAGTGCTTATTTTGTTCATTTTGATTTATGTTACTTCCATCACTGGACACATTGACGAGAGGCCCTGGAGTCACAGATTGCAGACATGAGAACGCCCTTCCAACAATGGCACCACACTGTAAACAACACAACGAGTAAAGCCTTTAAGACTGACTAATCTTGCCCAAACCACACCACAACCACAGATGTATCCGCTTCGCTCCTTGTCTACATGTGCCCACATTTGAATGATATGCCACAAATCATAAATAATGCTGCAGGCCACCTTGACCTCAACCTGCCTGAACGCTTCCATGTCACCAATCCCTCTGTCCTCCCTCAGGCTGCCTGCAGCTGTTTACATCAAATTTAAAGGCTGCTCAGGGAACTGCATCTCCTTTCCTGCAGGCCACGATTCAGGTCTGCACTGTCAGTATCCAGCTATTAGCAGGCATTTAGCCCTACCTTCTTGAAGTCAGCCTTTTTGTCGCTGCACCCTGACTGAGCACCAATAATGATTTGATTTCTTACACTTCTACAATAAATCCTACATAAATACATAATACAAAATACATAACTTTGGATCAGCGATGCTCTCTGTTTTCTACATTTCAAAAACTGCATGGAAGGACGGGAGTGTGTCCTGTATTTCTACCTGTGATCTTCACTTGTTGACAAGCTTTTTCTTGTTACAGGCCTTTAATGAGTGAAGGCCAGTGTCATGTAGACAGTACATTCTTGATCAAAACCTAAAGACCGGACAAAAAATTATAAGTATTCACATTTGGTGGATCATAACCAGGTTGTAAACAGAGTTTCAAAATGCAAAAAAGAAACAGGAGCAAGAGACAATCAGAGATTAGGCAGTTTATTGAAAACTACATTTAAGCTCAAACAGGCTGTTCATCAGCTGATCAAAAGTTTAAGACCATAGCCATAAAAAGGTCTTCTGCAGTGATGGCATGTTGCGAGAGGTCTTGCATGTGCAGCTCAGTAATCCTGATACGTTCAAAGACCAAAAGAGTTTTTGCCTTTTGCCATCAGGAGGTCATGACAGTGTGAATGCTTGAAAGAAAATGACATGAAAGCCTGAATTTTGCACAAATTTGGACTTTTTAAGGCTATGGTCTTAAAGCTCTGATCAGCTGATGAACAGGCGGTTTGAGTTTAAATGCAGTTTTTAAGAGATTAGCTACTCTCTCTGTTTGTCTCTTGCTCCTGTTTCAAGAGTGTATGAGGGGGCTGAGAGAATGTCAACCATTTTCAGGTACTTAGAGTAAAGATTTTTAGCAACATTTGACATGCTGGCCTACAGTGTTCACTTTCCTATTATTATTGGACATTTATTATTATTAAATGTCCAAGATGTATTCATGGTCAAAAGTTTCAAGGTGTCACATAGATGCTTGTCTGCTTATAATTGTTTTGTGGTGCAAAAACCCTGCCTGAATAAGCTTATGTGCTAAAAATAGCAAATTACCTACTGGCAATGGCATATAGAACCAAAAATCTGTCAAGTGCAACTAACCATTTTCACCGGTCGCTCCAGTGCACCTGACATTTAGCAAGCCTGTCAGTGTGTATGGATATGTATCGCCTTTTCTCCCACCTGCATTTTCTCCCACCCACATTCAGCATCTGATGTGTTCAGACCACAATATTCTTCTTTGCCAAATGCTAATGTGGAAAAGAAAGACACATGAAGTCATATCTACACCCCCCCTTTAGAAGCATATAGGATGATAATTCAAAAGGAGGTAAACCAGCACCCAGACCTGTAATCATAAATCCAAATAAAATCATTCAACCACAGCTCCACTGTTGTGTAGTAAGATGCCCAATTTTCACATCGATAGCAGAGATGACCTCATGTGACTCTGACCATGTATTAAAAAGACAACATATCTGTCTTCTGCAAACAACAGCTTGCCTACTTCTCTCGGTGCAGAAGCAGTATGATAAAGCAGTCTGCATGAATGGACTGCATCTTCAGACTGCAGCCAAAGCATGTCTGAGAATGGTCTCTTCTGACAGTCTCAACCAAATGCTGCCAAATATAGAAATCTACAGACTGTGTGTTCACTATATTCTAAACTGCTGTTAAACAGCAAGTACCAAAAAATCTGGGGGGTGGGGGGGAGCTGATAATTTTGACCTCAACTGTAAATTATAAATATTAATAGCAATAACTCTGTGTACTTCTCTTCTGTCAGCATTTCAGGTCTTTTTGTACCTAGATATGATTCCTAATATTTTAAAATATGAATGAAGACAGTGATAGTTGATTAACCTACTTGCAGTAGATGCACGTCTGACATGTCCTGAAACAGTGAAAACATAATACGGGTGTCAAGAAGCTTGAATTTTTCCCAGAGTTGTTTTGTCACCTCTAACAAACAGAGTAAAACAGATTTTTGAGACAGGATTTTCCAGGAAACCAGCTGTTAATTATGTTGTGATAACAGGTGAAATATAGCCCATAAATTCTGATTAAATATGTAGTCTATTGCACAATGCAATGCCAAACAGGTCAAGATCAGACTTTGTAGTTCAAACAGCTGTATTCTTTGCATGTGATAAAAACTGGTTTGTCCACACCAGTCACCTTTGGAGACACGGAGATGGAGGTCGTCTCCAGCTACAGCTACCTGAGACTCCAGATGGATGACAAGCTGCACTGGTCTGAATACATGGAGGTGGTGCATAAGAAGAGTCAAAGCAGACTGCACATTCTGAGAAGGTTAAAATCCTGCAACATCTGCAGAGCCCTTCTGTGCACCTTTTACCACACAGCGGTGGCCAGTGCACTTTTCATCGGTGCGGTGTGCTGGGGGAGGGGCCTCGCTCTCGGGGCAGAAACAGATTGAACAAACCTATAAAGGGAGCAAACTCCATCACCGGGGCTGAATTGGACTCAGTTCAGCAGGTGGTTGAGGTGAGGATGCTCAGGAAACTGAAGTACATCCTGGACAATGACTTTCACCCACTGCACAACCTTAAAGGTGTTGTGTATGATGTTGGCAAACTAGCTAGCAGCTGATCGTTCGTTCTGGACGATGTAAATGATTTAACAGGTGACCTGCCAGCCAACAGGGCTTACGGTCTCACAGTTGTTATGCTAGTATGTTTGTTCTTTTCTTACCTGTACCAGATGTTGAAGGAATCTGAAATGCAGGCTGTCTCTCCTCAGTCATCCTGTGATTAGATAAGCTACAGTTCAAGGCGTGTGGTTTTCCTTCGGTCGACTGGACTGGAAATTTAGTTTGAAGAAGTTTCGCTACCTATCTAGGAAGCTTCTTCAGTTCTAAAAAATCTCATGCAGGCAACCAAAATTTATGCTCTGTGGCATAAATGAAGAAGCTTCCTGGATGGGTAGTGAAACGTCTTCAAACCAAAGTTCCAGTCCAGTCCACAGAAGGTAAACCACACACTTTGGATACCATGACCTGGATGACTGAGAATCTTCACAGACACAAGCTACATTTGCTAGCGCTAGCGTATTAGCTACTGATACATCTGTTTTCAACCACGTGTGTGAGTGTATGGGCCCATGCACCTATGAGGTTGTAAGCTTTGTTGACTGGCAGGTCACCTGTCTAATCATGTACCATGGATCATGACAAACCATGGGCAACTAGCTAGTTTGCCAGCATCATCGACTGCATCTTTAAGGTGTTTTAGGAGAGCACGCTCAGCCACAGACTGATACCTCCCCAGTGCAGGACCGAAGGCAGCACTAAGTCATTCCTGCCAGCAGCCATCAGGCTTTTTAATATTCAGTAATCATAATGCAGACAGTCTACAGTACTTCCAAAGTCGACTCTATTTAGAAGTTTTACTTTTTATTAAGGTGCAATATTTTGCTGCCACATGTGTAATATGTGCAATATATGACTCTTGTATTCTTTGTCTGAGGTGGACTTATACAGTACTGTGCAAATGTTTTAGGCACCTTGGGTTGTTATCTTATCATTATCACGTTTAAAATGACCATACACATGCACAAAAATGAATGAACCTTACACTAAAATCAATATGGTCGTAGAACATGCAAATATCCTGTTGGGAGGGGAATGGTTAATATGTGTGCATTTTGTTCTTGCATTGTCAAATGCAATGTATTCTTAAAAATGTCAAAATGTGTTGGAGGAAAAAATATGAAATACGAAAATATGTGAACAGTATAAACACATAAAAATAAGAAGTAAGTGGCTTCAAAAGGCAAAAATCCATATTTAGTGTGACGTCCATTCCTGTGGAAGAAGTACCCAAACAATACTGGCATGTGCTGAATGAAACCTGATTTAAGTTAATAGATCATATATTTATATATCATGGTGGAGAATCAAAATTGTTTGTCTATGTGTGTTCTGGATCTGGATTGTGACTGAGAAATACTAGTTTATGGTCATTATAATCTGATAAAACAACAAGCTCAAGGTGTCTAAAACTTCTGCACAGTAATATAAACCAGCAGTGGAGCCAATATAAGAAGTCAGTCTGGAGCCCTGTGGTTTGGATGAAAGCTTAGGGTGGGTGTGTGTGTGTTTTTTTTTGTGCTTGCACTGAGCGCAAGAGTCGGTAAAATTTGAAAATGTCTCAATTTCAGCTTTAAACAGTTTTAAGCAGTCGCTTAGCAACAGCAGGAACAATGACGACCATCCCACCAAAGTGCCAGTGTACACTGCAAGCTAAAATGCTCTCCGGGCGCAGGTCTTCACCCTCGGAGCTTTAGAGATTTACACATGGTAGCACTAAAGAGGCCTCTCTGACTTATTTGTGTTAATTTGTTTTCCTTTCTCCTCCCTCTGCGAGAGCATTCAGGGAGTGGCAAATATATCAACGACAGAGGCTGTGTGAGGCAGCAATGAAATTCACAATCCCTCATGACTATCAGAGTCACACATCAAAAAAAAGGCTCATGAGTATTGTCATGCAGTCATCGCTGTATGCAAAAAAAATAACACGAGTGCAATCTGCGGGAGGTAGCACGCAGTTTTGCACGGCAAGAAAAACCTTGAGTTGAGCAAACATGCAATTCATTTGTTTAATACAGTCCTTGTATGAATAATCTCCCTTGACACATTTGATTTATTATGCAGGCAAACAATTAAACTGCGATGGGGCCACAGAGTTTTGTCGCTGCCTCAGCTTCCACGCTTTCACCTTGGAAAGCATTGCGATGCAGACACACTGCGCATCCCCTACATCCATTATGGTTCCTGTCCCTAAGATTAATCTCGATGACATTCCTGACAATGACCATTTGCTGAGGTGCACAGTTCAACGTTTGCAATTGTCCACATTTACCTAAAAAATGAGGAGCACCTTTGAGATTTTCAAGGTAGATTGTCGACTAGCAGAAGACAGATGCTGCACAAAAATAACTCAAATGAGTTTCCTTCTATGTCTGTAAAATCTCATTAAGGAGTATGTAATAACAAGGAAGGAAGAATTATAACTGCCGATAACTATGAAGTATAATAATTACAAACACCAATTGCAGTGACGCTGGGATGTTGGGTACGTGTCATGATTTTGTAATGATTTGCAAATCCTTTTCAACCAATATTCAATTATATACACCCCAAAGACAAGGGATTTATGTTCAAACTGATTGTTTTTTTGTCATTTTTCACTTATTTTTAGACTGTTTAAAAATACCTGTTTTGAACATTCCACATTTGAAGAGGTTAATTGGAAACAGGTGAGTGTCATGATTGGACATAAAAGAAGCATCCCCGAATGGCCCAGTCATTTACAAGCAAGGATGAGGCGAAGTTCACCACTTTGTGAACAACTTGGTGAGCAAATAGTCCAACAGTTTAGGAACAACATTTATCAATGTACAATTACAAGGAATTTATAGATTTAATCATCTACAGTCCATAATATCATCAAAAGATTCAGAGAATCTGGAGGAATTTCTGCAAGTAAACAGCACTACCGAAAACCAACACTGAATGCATGTGAGCTTCGATCCCTCAGGCAACACTGCATTAAAAATTGACATCATTCCGTAAAGGATATTATCCATGGCATGGGTGATGTGCACATCTCTGAAGGCACCATTAATGCTAATGGTTTTGGAGCAATGTATGCTGCCATCCAAGCAACATCTTTTACAACAAGACAATGCCAAGACATATTTTGCACATGACAAGAATGTGGCTTCGTAGAAAAAGAGTGTGGATACTAGACTGGCCTGCCTGCAGTCCACACCTGTCTTCCATTGAAAATATGAGGCGCATTTGAAGCACAAAATACAACAATGGAGACCCGACTGTTGAGCAGCTGAAGTCATACATCAAGCAAGAATGAGATAGAATTCCACTTACAAAGCTTCAACAATTACTGTCCTCAGTTCCTAAACACTTATTGAGTGTTGTTGAAAAGAAAGGGGATGTAAAACAAATATACTGCTGATCAAAATTTTAAGACCAGTTGAAAAATTGCAAGAAAGTACATTTTGCACTGTTGGATCTTAAGAAGGTTCTAA
>JAQQAE010013038.1:0-12913 GCA_029823295.1 Pseudamia nigra | reverse complement strand
ACTAAAATGATCCGCGCTAAAGGTGTGAAACGCGCCCAGGCGCGGAACGAACTGCCAGTGTGAGTACACCCTAAAAGTCTTTAGAGGCTTGCCTGTATTTTAAGGAGAAATAGTATTCCACAGACAGGTCTATCTGTAGATACTTAGACAGTAGTAGATACTTCTGATTTTGATACTGCTAAAATAATGCTTACATATTTTGTAAGTTGGTTTTATGTGGATATACACTGGTTTGTACAAAAAAAATAAATAAATCACACACTCTAATATTTCGTTGATCACCTTTATCATCGATTACGTCACACGTTCACTGTGACATCGTTTCGATAAGATTCTGCAACATTTATTTCCACCCAGAGTTGCATTAATTTTTTGCAAAGATCTTATATTGATGATGGGAAAGTCAGACCCCTGCACAAAGTTTTCTCCAGCACATCCCAAAGATTCTCAATGGGGTCTGGACTCCGTGGAGGCCAATCCATGTGTGAAAATGATGTCTCATGCTCCCTGAACCACTCTGACAATTTGAGCCTGATGAATCCTGGCATTGTCATCTCGGAATATGCCCGTGCCATCAGGGAAGAAAAGATCCAGTGATGGAATAACCTGGTCGTTCAGTATATTCAGGTCGTCAGCTGACCTCATTCTTTGGACCCATAGTGTTGCTGAACCGAGACCTGACCAACTGCAGCAACCCCACATCATAGCACTGCCCCCACAGGCTTGTACGGTAGCCACGAGACATGATGGGTGCATCACTTCATCTGCCTGTCTTCTTACCCTGATGCACCATCACTTTGGAACAGGGTAAATCTGGACTCATCAAACCACATCGCCTTCTTCCGTTGCTCCAATTTTTATATTCCCTAGGAAATTGAAGTTTTTCCTTTTTCTAATTAGCCTCACTGATAAGTGGTTTCCTTAAGTCTACACAGCTGTTTAGTCTCTTGAGTTCCCTTCACATTGTAAAATGCTCTTACTTTCATTATTAAACCAAGGCCTGAGTTCTACTTGTGTTTTTACCATTTGATTTCGCCAAATGTTTAAGTGATCATCGATAAAAATAATTTAAGATTTTTTTCCAACCACATTCCTTCCTCAAAGATGATGGTTCCCCACTATCCTTCCAGTTTTTAATAATGCGTTGGACAGTTCTTAATCCAACTGGAGTAGTTTCAGCAATCTCCTTAGATGTTATCTTTGCTTGATGCCAATAATTTTACCCTTCTGAAACAGATCAACATCTTTTCCACAACCACAGGATGCGTCTTTAACATGGTTGTTAAAGAAATGAGAAGCTACTCACTGCATCAGTTAGGGTTAAATAACTTGTTGCCAGCTGAAACATAACCATCCATGCAGTAATTATCCAATGGGAGGCTCTTATCTATTTGCGGAGTCAGATCCAGGTGGTGACGTTTTTTTGGCCAGGCAGTGTACTGTATGTAACTGTGATGATTTTACTTCATGCATGAACATTGCTTTTGTGGTAGTGTCTTGGCCAGGACACTCAAAAATAGATATGAGTTTCTTTTACTGGTTCATTATGAAAATAACATTAAAAGGCAATAAATCTATTTTGCACAGTTTATTAAAAAACTTGCACTTTCAAACCAAAATATCTCTGGAATAGAGATTTTATGATCCAAACTACATACTCCCTTTACTAATACTTCTTTACTTGATGAAAAAAAGTATTTTTTTTATACCTGTATAACACAAACATTTCTTTGTGGATCTTAAAACCTGCAAAGAGTATGACTGAGGAAGGTGCTACTGGTTCCTCTACTTCAACGGCTGTCAGAGACCTCTGGTCAGACTGCTTACCTTCATATGTTCCTATCTCCAACAGGGTTCCACTTTTCTCCAGCTCCAAGAAATCCTCCACTGAGAGGAAGTTGTAGTCCACGCCAGAAACTTCTCCTTCACGTGGGGGGCGGGTTGTACCTGGATATCCAATCAGAGAGAGAGAGAGAGAGAAAGAAAGAGAGAGAGAGAGAGAGAGAGAGAGAGAGAGAGAGAGAGAGAGAGAGGGAGAGAGAGAGAGAACATGTAAGCGATACAACTTCTCCAGAAGCATCGTTTCCACCATAATTCACCAGTTCATCAACATACGTTCATTATTTCCAGATTTGTAAAAACAAATTGAACCCTAATAAAAATCACAAAGTGTTCATTCTCCACCAATAGCTGAGATCATCTGTTGGCTACAATGTTAATTCACACAGGGGGTGGAGTGTGAGGTATCATAGTAGCACCTTGGTGGGATCCTACCATATGTCAGGGGGAAATGTGAGTGTGTGATTTGGCATGTAGCCTGTGAGATTCTAGCACTTATTTTTAATGACTACTGACAGTTGGTAAACAGCTTTATGGCACAAACAAAATGCAAAGCTGTTGACATAATGTGTGGTTGATGTTCTCTGATTCCTTTTTGTCTTTAGACTATTCTTTATTTTGTTTTCCGCGCTCTTTCTTGAGTGTCTCCCACTAGTGCTGAAACCCATCTGTCATATTGTTTAGAGTCTTTTGCTACTCATCACATTTTTCTTTAAGATTTGTGTCAGTTTACTGCAGAAATTCAGGATAAACACACATCCAATCATATAAATAAATGCACATATGTACATATAGACAGCCTTCCCATTTCATGTCTTTACAGAAAATCCTGACTCACATCTGTTTAGTAACACCACAAGGCTTTCCCTATTTCATCCACGCCTTGATCTAGTCATCGCATCTCCAACCACTCTGTCTCCAGTGGGTAGGTAAGCAATAAGAGGGTAAAAATAGATGTGTGGGCATAGGAAGAAAGGCTCCCATTGCAGCCACATTCAGTGACACTGGTGATAAATCACAGATGTACAAATCCAAACTCAACAAAGCATGCATTACACTCACAGCATGCAGTGCATAGAAGGAAGGCCTGCATGTTGCCCATGTCCAAAGACACAGGCAACATGCAGGCTCATAAAATGTTACTGACAGGACTCTTTCCTGTCACCAGTCTGAAGGATGCTCTCTGTACATACCTCATGTGCACTGATGAGGGACACACAAGTAGGTAGAGATGGGCTTTACCGTACTTAAAGAGTTTCAATCACAGTACCGACAACTTGACTTCAATACTTATTTCAGAAAACAAAGAACAAAATGACAATTACACATTACGATAATGCACCTTAGCCTTTTTTCACACTCAAATCAGTTGCACATAAATGTTGATGAAGGGGTCTGTTTTAACTAGTATTAGTTATAGTATTAGTTATTTTCTTCTTTCTTTCAGTTCTACCTATCCTCCCTGGCCAAGATACCTTAAGGTGTTACCAGGTTTGAAATGTAGCGGAATGTGAACCACATTCCTCCTGCACTTCTGTCTCCAGCATTGTCCCGCCCACGGTGCCATCTGATTGGTTAAAAAGCCACAGTAAGCGTAAGTGGCAGAGACACTGAAACGGAAACTTTCCTCATACACATACACGGCGGAGATGTGTTTTGTTGTGTGCAGAACCACATGACAAAACACATATGTTTGCGCTTTACTGAGAGCAAACACATCTGTCAAAGGTAAATGCACAAAACTCTCCCAAAATTATAATAAACATCCCACTGCTCTATATCTCACAACCTCTTCTAACATTACAGTGTGCAGCAGAATAATGTACGAGCAGAGTAAACTTTAGCAGCTCTGCTAAGTTAGTAGTACCTCCTGATGTGTCTGTGAATTACTTGAAACAATGCTGTTATTAATATCGATGTAGAAACAGTCCATGATTGTAGAAGACTGTGTGTGTGATTGAGAGAGAGTGCGTAAGAAATTCAATTCAATCTTGTTTTGTTGCAGTGAAGTACGCTGAGATGAAGGCTGTCTATCATTTAGCATAACATTAGCTCGTCGGTCCTGTTCTCAGTAGATGATGTATTAGCAATGGGGAGAATGTATGTAATCTGGAGAATAGTGTGTGTTTGTGTGAAAGTCACATGAAAAACTCTACAGCTCACTACTACTACAATAACTTCTGAGTCTAGGATCCATGCACTTCTGAAACTATTTATTTTCTATTTATTTGGTTAAATAAACGTGCGTTAGGCATTTAAACAAATTTAAGTGTTTGTATTATTCAACATTTTTACGCCAATTTTTACACTTTTACTGCAAATGAAAGTCGGCTCCAAATATCGGTTATCGGTCTCCTTAGCTACTAATAATCGGTATCAGTCCTGAAAAACCCATATCCGTCTATGACTACTGTTTACATCTGGGTGAAAGTTCACTTTCGGGTCTATGTTCTTTTGTTGAGCAAATTTTTATTGTTAGCCGGTTCAAATTTTTGGCCAATTTTTTCTTCGGTAGCTGGATTTTTTGATACCGGAAGCGTTTGTTAGCTGGGGCACCACTGTAATTCATTTTCCGACCTTTTAACCTTCCACCATTATACACGCTTGACCTTCCTCTTCACCCAGAAAAATAATCAATCTATCAAAAAATTCTCACAATTACCCTTTTTCCTCTCTCGTTAGTTTCTCACACAGAAACTCAGTCACACAAACAAACCAAAGTCATTCATTTGAAAACTCATTTGTAATGACATGTTGTACATGCGATCAGCTTTACTACATGGCATCTGTCACAAACTGTAACAGAGATGGGAAGTTGCTTCCTATTAGCGTTGGTCCGGCTCTGAAGCAATGATCCGTGACACAAATGATTCATGAAGGCGTGACATGTAAGGTTTTATATCGCTGCAATAAAATTTTTATAAATGTCACCAAAAAAGGATGGCGGAATCACTAGGCAGAGGTGCACCAGGAATAAATGGAGATACTAGAGCGAGCTGGAGAAATTATTGATGAGTAATTTCTGGATTATGCAGTAATTATCTGCCTCGTTACATTTCACTGTACAAATAAATTAAGGATGAGGTGAGATGCTGATTTCAAAGCCACCAATTGACAAAATTAGGGAGCGAAAAAAATCTTATTAATCATACCACAGTGTAGATCAAGTACATTATCAAAGCAAATAAATTAAAAAACAAAATGAGCAGAAATGAACAAAATAATGAGTGAAAATTAACAAGATATTAAACAAAATCAACAAAAATATTCAAAAAATAAGGAAGAAATTATCAAAAAGGATCAAAATAATCAAGTAAGTTAACAAAAATGGACAAAATAAACAACACAAAATGAACAAAAAACAAAACATGCAAGAAAATTAGTAAAAGTCAAGGGTTCAGCTGTTCAGTGAGGCCAATGCGTAAGTAATCTTAAATTGTAATTCCGCCGCTTGGCCACTGGGGAACTGATTGTCTGGCTCCAAGGCGCTTTTGTCCCATAGATACATGTGAATCTACCTGAAAATACTAAGTAAATAAATTTTTTTCATGGGTCATCATGGACTCAAACGTTTTATTTGGATCCTCTAATAAGTAATGTGAAGATCCATTTTAACTTTTTGCTCCGTTATTAAGATATTACAGCAAATAATCCAACAAATCACTGCCCTGCTGGTGTTTGATTGATATGTCGCTATAGTAACATCTCGCGAGTGAAGTCGGACCCATTCGGACCTTCATATCTTCTATTTAGTCAATGTGTTCATAGTTATACATGACATACACTCGACTGTGGGTAAGTGTTTACACTAACAACATGTAATATGACTTTGTTTGACACTGCGTGGTGAAGTTTTACAGCATCAGTAAGCTAGCGGCTAATATTAACTTCCCATGAGTCCCCTGGCTCAGTTAGCCCCGCTGCTGTTCGTCCAAATATGGTTACATCCTGTTTTTGGCTCCAATATGTCATCCAGGAAGTGACAACCTGGTTGACCTCAAAACGACCCTTCAGAAACTAATGGACAATGTCACAGTCACTTTTTCCGGTGATATATACAGTCTATGGTAAAAAAGAACAAACAAGGTAACAAAACTGGTAACACAAAATAACAAAATAATCAAGTAACAAGCAATACCTAATAAAAATCAACATGACATTTTCAAACAATCTTTAAAAAAAATGCAGGTTAAAGATGGTTTTGTCCATCAGGGCATGTAGTGAAATACAATCAGATGCAATTAGTTACTACTTCATTATGCATAAAAACAAAATTATGAAACAACTACACAATTTGTATCATACTTTTATGTCCCTAGAGCTAGTTTTGGCAACCAGGGATTGGACCACCCACGTTTCCACCTTTATGACTCAAACCACTCTGGACCCTTATGACCCTTCCTGCACGTGGTGGGCCCACAGATTTTGTAGTTTTTGTTCCTTTTAAAGCATTTTCTTGGCTGTTTTTTTTTTTTTTCATTTTTCTTCTCTTTGGATGTAAATTGCTTCATTTATTATATTTCTTCTTCTCTTTGTTCCTTTCTTTTCAAGTTCTTGATTGTTTTGCTCATTTTCCTTATTTTTGTATCTAATTTGGGACATTTTCTTGATTGTTTGTTCATTTCCCTTCTCATCTTTATTTTTCTAATTATTTTGTTTATTTTGTTCATTTTTCTTCTGGTTTGTTTGTTTTTATTCATGTTCCTTCTCTTTGCATTGACTTTGGTTCATTTTCTCGATTGATTTGTTCATTTTGCTTATTTTGTTCACTTTTGTTCTGCTTTTTTCACTTTTATTCATTTGACTTCCTATTTTTTAACCTTTTGCTTCTCATGTAACTAATTTTTGCAGATTATTTTGTTGATTTTAAGTCAAAATATTCACAGAGTTTATGCATTTTAGGTGTTTTTGCCCTTCTTTTGTAATTCCTATAATTTTAACATCATCTGGTTACTGTCAGTTTGCGTTTTTAGGGCAGCATACTGGACGCCATGCATGATTTTTTTACCAATGAAACCCCAAATCATAAAGTACTGATGATGACGCTGTTCCACTTTAAACTCGCTGTTTTCACTTCTTCCTCCAAATGAGTCATCTTTAACATGAGCGCTGCTTTTTTTTTTTTTTTTAACCAGCACATGTGCCCTCACCCGTGTTAAATCTCTGTAGGAGGACTCACTGTATCCTCTGAAGTCATTCTGCCTTCCACCGACAGCACCGAACAGCAGCTCTACTTTCTTCCTTTTGATATTTTCTTGGCTCTGATGCTCGTGTTTGCAAATCTAGGCTAAAACTTTAAAAATAACATTAACTCTGCTACAGATGGAGTTCCTTTCCCTCCCACTGGTACCAGAACAGACACGTAACAGCATTTATTCTGATTCCAATGTGAATGTGCTAAATATACCTGCAGATATTGTTTTTTTTTCACATCTCATCCACTGTGCAAACAAATAAAATGAACCAAAGAATCAAGTTAATTATCGAAATTAATAAAGTGAAACACAAAGTGACCAAAAATGATCACAATAATCAAGCAAAAATTAACAAAATGAGCAACAAAAACTGAACAAAAAATATGCAAGAAAATGAGTAAGCGATTAAACTAGGCAACAACATTGGTACAATAAAATAATAAAATCATCATGTAGCAAGTGAAACTGAACAAAAAACAACATAATCAAAATATGCAAGACAAGTATTAAAAATAATGAAGAAAATTAACACAAATGAGCAAAACATTAATTTGGATGCAGTATATTATGCTGTAATAAATTCAATGTCATGAAGCTACTCACTACTTGAGTAGTTTTTATGAAATACTTTTTTACTTTTGCTCAAGTGCTTATGTTTATGAGTACTTCTAAAACCCCAATTCCAGTGAAGTTGGGACATTATGTAAAAAGTAATTAAAAACCAAATTCAATGATTTGCAAATCTCATAAAGATGTAAAAATGAGCAGAGGTCAGAAAAATGTTCCTCAATGTAAAAATTGCAAAGATTTTGAAGATCCCACCATCTGCAGTGTAAGGACAAATGCTGAAAAGTACAATTCGGGTTTAGAGCAACACATGCTGCCACCCAGACATCAGGGAAGGCCTTGCATATTTCAGCAAGACAACGCTAAAACCATAAAACCATGCATCACAGCCCTCTCAACAACATGGCTTCACAGGACAAGAGTCGAGGTGCTGAACTGGCCTGCCTGCAGTGCAGACCTTTCACAAATACAAAACAAAGCTGCAACAACAAACCACTAAAATCTATAAAAATCAATTATTAAAAGTGTCTGCAACTAATTTAGTTACTGATTTGTTGTGTCGCAGAAGTAATGAATGACTGGCAGTGCCGCGCAGCTGTTTCATTCTCCTGCAGAGCTTTTTCACTGCTGGCTGACTGAAATAAAGTTGTGGCAAAATCTCTGCTCAATTAGTGGAAGAAGTAAAATGGAGGTAAAGTGGAAACATAAAACAGGCTGAGGAAATGGCGTTAGCCTCAGGAAGAACATAAACAGCTGTGTAGTGATGGCTAAGGGAAAGGCTAGCGTTAGTCTCTGGAGGAATGAGGCATTGCTGCCATCAAATTCAGAAGGAGCTTTTCACATTTTCCACAAAAAAGGTAAAATGTCTCAGTTTCAACATGTGACATGTTGTATATGTTCTATTGGGAATAAAATATTGTCTTTTGAGATCATTGTATCAGTAGTTTGAGTTGTAGTGTTTGTGTAACAGCATGTATATGTGTTAGGAAAATGTTTATTGCAATTTTATCAAATATGTGTGTTTTGTGACAATAAGCCTGCTTTGATATGTTTTTATATTGTATGGCAACTTTTCTGTTGACATTTCAAAAGACTGTCTGAGGACAAGATATTTTAAATGTGCAGGCATGTGGCTCACATACTGTAAGCACCCTGTAAGAATGAGGGAGAGGGGGGCTAAAGGTCAAAGGGCGAGTTCTGCCTAGAGAGAGGATAATCAGAAGGAGGGCCAGTGCTGCTTGACCGAATATAGTATTTCTATAGGAGGGTGCTTGGAAATTTCCACTGGGGGTGTGAACTTATGTGTTTCTTTGTCTTGGAAAGTAAATAAAGTGCAGCGAGTTTGGGGGGTGTGCAGAGAACTGCGGGAGGAGACCTGAGCAGCGGGTTTCACCCTGCATATGTCTCTCTGCAGCAAGAGATCTAAATCTGAGTCTTTGTCTTCAATCATTCAATGAGAATTTTCTTCACAATATCATATAACTAAATGTTTCTTTTCCAACAGTCTATCATTATCCATCACATTCGTCTGTATGAATGAATGAATGAATGAATGAATGAAATTTTATTTATAGAGCACTTTACAACAACAGCAAAGTTGACCAAAGTGCTGTACATTCAGATTACAGAAATAACAAACAAAAAGAAAAACAGAAATACAGAAATACCCCCCACCCCCCCCTCCGCCGGGTCCGCTGCACCAAAAAAATACAGGGCGCGTGCTATGTGATAGATAATGATGTTTTCATCTATTATTCTATAAACACCAGGTAATGTATTTGAATTCACTGTTTCCTAAATGTGTCCTCTTCCTGCAGTTAACCGATGACTCTTATATTGTTAGTATTAACAAGAGCACTTGCTTGTGCCAAGTTTTTCAATCTGCATAGCTCCAATTATTTATAATTTGCATGTCATTTGTTGCCCAGGTCACAGTGACACTGGTAATTACAAACCTCATTTTACAAGAAAGCATCTTCCTACTGTCTCAGCGCTTGCAGAGAACGGGGCTTTCTTCCACATCAGCAGTGTCTGATTTTCAAGAAGTGTCACTGATTTGTTTCCTCCTCAGTTTGAAGATGTTCGGCCCACACGAGAAAACAAAAACTGAGCTACTGCGTGGCAAATTAAAGCAGGAACAGCTGCTGCTGCTATAATCAAATCTGTAGCATGATTAAACTCAAATTACCCATTACCATATCTGTTTTGGAGATTATAATGACTTTTGACGTACACATTTATAATATGATTGCTGGATTATCAATGGGACAGGATCATCTTTGGTGCGACACAGTCCATTTCATACACAAACAACATGTAACCTGTGTTGGCTTCATGTCGGATCAGCTTTATGTGACTCCTCAGCTTCACTGTTCACTCTGGGTCAGATTTATTTTTCATCTGTCGTCTGAGCCTTTTTTTAATTTCAGCTATATCTATTCAAACAACAAGACACAATGTCAATGTGTGACACTTTCTGTCAACGTGAGGTGTTCTTTTATCAAAACCTAAAAATGAAACCCTTTTTTCAGTAATATGTTGTCTCATTTGCACCAACTAACACTGTTTTAATATTTCAGAGGCCTGGGCCATTGAAACAGAATTCATATATTAATGAATCTTACCATACTCATGCAATTAACTTGAGTGCTATCATCTATACACAGATGAACTCAGAGAATATGAAATATGTAAAGGTACAAGCTCAGTGTATCATCAGCACATTCTAAATGTTATTGTCCTTTTTCAGAATAACTCCTCATGAAAGATTCAGTAATTTCCACTGCAAATGAATGTTTAGACACCTGAATAAGTCTGGAAAATGTTCTGAAACCTGATTCTGTGTAACCTGACCCAGTTTAGTTACTTTATGTGCAGATAATTTAAAGACTTTCATTGTGTTTCTTAGGGTTGTTCATACTCATCCATCACTCCCCATCAAAGAAAACAATAAAAACCATCTCTGCACGAATTTGGAGAACTGCTACACCCCGGCTAACTTACATTCTCTCTTAGGTTCAAACATAAAGGCTGACCTTTGTGAACTGTGCAGTACAGAGATTGGCGGGATACATTGCAGCTTTGTGAATTTTTCTGAGATACTAGCAGGTCTGTTCAGCTTTGGTGAGAAGCGCCAGTGAATCATGTTGTCAAGCATCATTTGATTCACTTCACTCCACTCACTGTGAATGATGTGGGAGTTTGTTGTCTCTGTGTCAGTAAATGTTGATATAAAGCTTTTTGCTGTGCAGCACATGTTGGTCTGACAGATCAACAGTTGCATATGCACATGCTCCATGCTCATTACTGGGGCTCTGACTGTGGCTTTTGTGTGAACAATTCAATTCAATTCAATTTTACTTGTATAGTGCCAATCATAGTCGACGTTTATCTCTAGGCGCATCACAATTTAAGGCTGAAACTTATGAGAATAGTTGTTTTTCAGAATGGGTTTTACTCTTACTTAGTTACATTTATGGCGGAAAAAGATGTACTTCAACTCAGTTACATTTAGTCACAACTCAATGAGTAGGAGTAAAACGACCAAAAACATATATGAAATTTAACAAATGAGCACAAAATTAACAAAATAATCAAGTAGATTTACAGAAAAGGAACAAAATAACCTCACATAAACAAAAATCTACAAAATGTACAATAAAATGAGCAGTAATAGCCAAAATGATGAGGAAAATTAATAAAACTTAACATAACTAAGAAAAATACTTAACATAATGACAAAAAAATGACAAGCAAATTAAATTTTATTAGTATAGAGCCAATCATAATTGAAGATTATCTCTAGGTGCTTCACAATTCAAGGCCAAGACCTCAAGACTATACAAAGAGTGAACCCAACAGAACCACTGAGAGCAAGACAAGGGTGACAGGGGGAGGAAAACCTTCCTTTAACAGAAGAGAAAAACCTACAGCAGAACCAGCGGCTCAGGGTAGGCAGCCATGTGCTTTGACCAGTTGGGGTTAGTGGACAGAGGAGAGACAAAAGAAAAGAGTAGAGATAGAACAACAAACACCACAGACACAGGACGACGTCCACAACCAGCAAATACACAGCAAGGACATCAAGAGACTTACAACAGAGACCTAGAACAGAGACCTAGAACAGAGGGGGGAAGCACAAAACTACAGGGAAGATGCAAGTTAGTATCACAGTATTGCAAAAATAGAATAAGAAAGGGGGGTAGAGAGGGACAGAGAAAGAGAGATGACTAGAGAGAAGATGAGAGGTGAAGAGAGAAAAGCAAGATGGAGAGAGAAGTAGAGGGAGAGAGGGACGAAGAGAGATGGTGGGAGAGACTGAGAAGAAGGGAAGAGATTTAGAGAGAAAGGTAGATGAAGAGTTAAAAAAGGAGATAAAGAAAGAGGTAGAAAGCAAAGCTCAGTGCATCACTGTCCTCCAGCAGCCTGGGACTATGCAGCAGAACTAAGGGAAGGGACTTTGACTTAACTATATGCTTTGTCAAAAAGGAAAGTCTTAATCCTAGTTTTAAAGGTACAGAGTGTGTCTGCATCCTGGACCCACATTCGAAGTTGATTCCACAGGAGAGGAGCTTGGTAACTGAAGGCGCTACCTCCCAGTCTAGCTTTAAGGCTCACTCACACTAGGGCCATTTTGGCTCCAGTCGAGCTGGGGCCCATTTCACACCTTCCCAGGCCTCAGCACATCCCCACTCACATTACCAGGCTGAGATACAATGGCCCTTGTACAAACATCATCTGTACATCATCTGTACGTCATCAGGAAGCCCTTATTTATCGGATGCTGCGTCTGCCACATTCAAAACATTCAGCATCATGGATAAGAAATGAAAACATCCCGAAGACTTTACTAATTTTGTGGTAAACTTTGAGCCATTTTGTTCAGATATTGTCCTCTGACACACCCGGATTTCTCGAAAATGCAAGGCGACATTTGCCATTGTTTTTGCCATTAATTGCGATGCCCGTATGCAGAGTTTTTTGCGACGCCAGCTGGAGAGAAGAGAAGCCTTCCAGGTCTTACCGTATTTTCCGGGTGATACAGTATGTCGCTCCAGTATGTTAGTCGCACAAGCCAAAAAATGCATAATGAAGAAGAAAAACATGTGTATTAGTCGCAGTGTAGAACAGGTCGCATTTGTTCAGGGCTCAAGCGCACACATGTGTGTCCACGCGCTGCTGGCCAGAGGGGAGAGCTCGCAGCTCGCCTCCTCTAGCAGCTTTCAGTGTGACAAGCACCCTATAGTCGAATTTATTCAAAATACAAGTCGCTCCCATGTATTTGTCGCTCCCCTCGCCAGACTATGCAAAAA
>JAQQAE010013037.1:0-12913 GCA_029823295.1 Pseudamia nigra | reverse complement strand
TAGCTGGATCAGGTGTGTTCAGTCAATTAGAAGCTGGAAGATACAGTGGGTGGGGCAGAGACAATGGGTAGGGAAGAGGCAGTTGGAAAACATGCAGGGACACCGGCCCTCGTTGCCCACCCCTGGTCTAAGTCCTGGGTCTGTCTGTTTGCCTGATCAGTTGTGACATCCCACATAGAACTGAAACGCTGAAGTACTCTCGACTTCAATGGCAATAAGTGATTCTGCAATTTATGCTGCTGTGTCACTGTGGTATTTGAATACATGTTTTAATATGTATTATTTCAAATAAATTTCAGCCTGAAGAAATTACACATTGGCTGAACACTGATGATTGGAGGAGTTCATAGACAATAACACACCACTCTACTTTTGTACAAATGCATCTGGTTGCCTTTGTTAATTTCCAACATGTGGGATTTGGTCACACCTGACTGATTATTTGAGTAATCCTTCCACTTTTGGGGAGGAACTCACAATGCCTTTGTGTGAAAAATCCCAAATAACTACTCGTCTGTCAAACACACCTAACCCCATAAAAAAGGCACCACAGCTTTTGGAGAAACTGACATCTGTAAGATCCAGGGATCACGCCACTGGAATGCTGGAGGGAGGCTGGACCACCAGACAAGTTGCCAGAGCAGTAAATGTCCATCACTCCACAATAGTGCACCAGTGTTATGGCCAGAGGAACAACAGCAGACCAGCCATGACCTGGTCGACCACATGCAACAACCAGAAACAGGGACCCTCTGACCCTCCACCATTACAGCAGCAGAGACTATGTGTACACACAGTAGACCAGTACCGTACATGCAAAGATGCTGCATGTTGTTACGTTTCTTGACATTTTTTGTCCTGCATTTGTTTCATAACTGATTGAGAACAATATATGAGTGGTCACTTGCATACAATAAAACACCCATGATTTTATAAATAAATACAGTAGTGCAACATTAAATCCCTTTGTATTTACTGTTGTGTCAAGTTCATAGCTGAACATCTATGTCACATATTACAGAAGAAATCTGAGACAAATATTCACACTTTTAATCTATATTTGTGAGTAAACTGTGACGCCTGACAGCTTTTCTGTTTGTGATGAACATGATCTTTGTTCACTAAACAGCACTGGGACTTTAAGGGGAAAATGGAGTCATGATTTAAATGGAGTGAAATGGAAAGCTGTCTAGATCCAGGCCAGTTTGCAATATACAGTAAAAGTCTCTGCTCCCAGGGTGAGAACTGACAGTCCCACACACACACACACACACACACACACACACACAGAAAGTGAGAGAGAGAGAAAGAGAGAGGTACAGTAGATGCTCACGCAGCTATTTCTATCTTTTCAGTATTCTGTGCAGCCAGGTAGATGATTGTGCTGCTGATTGATACTCACTTGCAATGATGTCAATCACTTAACTGTTTGCGCATGAACATATAAATAATCTTGTTCGGTTAAAAAGTGTACGATTTATGAGTTTTATGGGATTTACTTGTCATCTCCCTGGAATCTCCTGTGAGAATGCAGAGAACCCAGGACAGCATTAAACCACATCCTACATAGAACTGATGGAATTATAGTTGGTATAAAATGAGCTGTAAGTCAAACCCACACAAACACTTTGCAGGGTGACCTCCACTGACTGATGTTTAATACCCCGACACACCAGTAGCTCTGTTATGCAACAGTAGTCTTTACATCCATCTGGAAATGAGCCCTGTTCGCCTTTGGATGTGCCCCGCAGTATTATGTTATGAATATTTTGGGGCGAACATGAGAAGTTAGCGTGCAGTGATGTTTGCCTCGGTGTAGGTGTGCTGTTGTATAAAACTGAGAGGTGAAGGCAGGTGGAATACTTTAGCTTTCTGGGGCTGTTGTGGACCTAATTTAACCAAGCAGCTGCAATTGGATGGTTCGTAACCTCTGAGGTATACTGCCTTTTTTCAGTATGCCAGGATTTGACATGCACACATTCTGTCTATTAGGAAGGTGTACTGAAATGTTTACCTGATTTACAAATCTAAACACACCCCTGATATGTATTCTTTCCAGGACAAATGCCAAGGGAAAAGCTCACAATAAATAGCCCAGAGGTTAAATCCAGGTTATTCTGCACAGTAACACACTGCTTCTACAACTAATTTAAAAGCAGCTAACATGCTGAAATCTAAACTTTACAGAAAAAAAACATAACTTAGGAACTGAGTGTGATTTTTTTTTTTCATCCTACAGAGTGTAAATCCAAAATTGTGCTAACTTCCTGTTTTCCACCCAAACTGGTGTTTTGACAGAAAAATATGCTGTATAGCCACATCAGAGATAACCTATAATACAATATTGATCTTTGTGAGGGTTTGGAGGGAGTCCAGGCCTCCAGGGGCATCATGGGATAGGATGCTCGTGGTCAGTAATCACCCAGGTGATGACCCTTCTCCGAGGACGAGGTGTGTGTTAACACGGGTATAGTGTGTGTACATTCTCAGCACCAGAGGTCAGCAGGTTTTTGTGCTAAAGGGCAGAACTGTAAGTCTTGATTCAGTGGATTCGCCACATCAGTTTTAAAATATTGCAATGACAAGCTAAGTGTAGGTTAGTAACCCAGAAAACATAAGTAAATATGAGTAAGGAAAAAATATGAGCATAATATTTCAACAAAAACAAACATTCAGGCAAGAACTATGTTGTTCACTTAGCAAAGTCTGTAAAAACCATTTAAGCCTGCAGCTATAAATTCAACTGTATTTAGCCAAAACACTTTACAGTGGTTGTGTGAGTAATTATAGACCAATAACTATAAACACTGTCATCAAGGCAGCAGCAAATAACCATGCAGATATATATAGGTTCGAATGAGAAACAACACAGGCTGTGTTGGTCGTTCTCATCCGTACTCTCTCTTTGACAGCACTGTGGACATTAGTTGTTGACACAGTGTGTGATTACATTAGCTGTCAGTCTTTTCACATTTAAGTTCATCAACTGCTGGAAATCTGTACATTTACTTTCTGTTTTACAGTTTAAGTGATTACAGATTTATTTACTGTATATTATATCTTAAACTTTAGGTTATGCAACAGAGGACATCATTTGATTTTAATTATTTGTGTAGAAATTATATGTAATTACATTGTAATGCATCTTCCATAGCTTCAGTATGTAATGTCAATTATTCCTTTTTGCTTTCGAATTGAAACACATCCACCATCCCACTAACTGCTTGTTCCTGTATGCAGATCAGAACTTAAAGGTCAGAGCCTCTCTAAGCTAAACAATGAAAACATGTGTCTGACAAACTTAATCTGTGCCAGGAAGCTGGCGTGTTAGATTACATAACATGAACAAATCCCATTTAGCTGGCACTCACCCAAAGCACCGCACCAAGTGTGCATACATTTTCAGCATGATTGATCAAACAAAAGTGTGAATCAAAGCAGAAAACATGGTAGTGTTAATGTGCATTCAGATGCTTTTACAGGTTGTGCAGGAAGTCCTTCTTTATGTCCTCTGCATGAAAGCAGAGAAAAATCCCAGAGGTACGTGTACCGGCTGAACTATGCGCCTTCATCAGACGAACAACACTGTGTTTGTGTTTGAGCCACTTACAGAAGGAGCTGCTTTCGTCCTTTGTGCCTTCCATGGTGCCATCCGGCAGCATCTGGAGGTAGAAGCCGTGTCTGCAGTAGAGCCGCGTGACGATGCCCTTCAGCTGGGGCTCTGCAGAGCAAACACGGGGTTAAATACACGTTAGCATACAGAGTACACTTTTCAGTCCATGTATACAAATACACATTTCTACCTATGAATGTGCACATTAACTAAACAAAAGGCAAGTCTTGATATTTACACTGTGAAATAGTCAAACAGTGATGTGTGTGGGCTGACATGTGCGTGGGTGCTTGTGTGTGTCTGTGGCCTTCAGCAGGATTAATGGGACCTCAGTGTCTACAAAAAAGAAGCATCTTTCATGGACAGGTTCAGATGACGGAGGCCAGATGCTCATTTTGTGTGTGTCTGTGTGTATGAGACAACGTATACACATGTGGTGCTTCTAGGAGCAGCAGCTGAGATGATTTAAGCACCACCTCTTTAATGAAGTTGACAGTTGAACAGAGTTGGATCGTGTTATGTTTCACAGTTGTGTTTGTGTATTGTAATTTATGGAAAAACAAGGAAAACTGACAATATTTTCAAATTGAAATGAGTGGTGAGGGGGGTTCAAAGTATTCTGTGTTTCAAAATGGGATTTACAAATAAGTATTCAGGTGACATACATTCATACAGTATGTTCTGGGAAAAAAAGTAAAATAAAATGTTGGTAATTTTTGAGTGAAAATACAATATGGAGGCGATCAAAAATGAAACAATAAATAACGCTGCATAAAATTATTAAATCACTAAAGAAAGCATCTAAGGATATTAGTTTAGTCCATAAATGAAATAAACTGCTTAATTAGATATTACTGTATTGTCAACAGACTGTGTATTTTGCTATTGTGTTATGTAGGCTGTAATGCAGTTGTTTTGTGTATTGTTGTAATAAAGTAAAGTGTAAAGTTTTTTGTCAATCCAAAAACCTACAGCATATTGAACCATGGCAAATCAGTTAAAAAGCACTAGATCATCAACAGTTAAACTTAAAAACCTTAAAACACAGAATAGTGCTGGTTCCTAGAATAAAAACTACAGAAAGACAGAAAAGGAAAACTTGAGCATCTTGCTCAAAGTTTAATGAACCATCTCGGATTGTTTGTTTACCCTGCTCTCAAATACCAACTGGCGTCATTTACTCAGTGCACTCTGAGGCTTCTGAATATTTGTTTCGGGGAGCCAATCAGACATTTTCATCTGCCGCCGCCTCAGACATAAGTTGATGTGTCTTCCCCTCGTCTCGTGTTTGTGTTGTGTGTCATTTTTCAACTCGTACACGCATGACCGAGGGGGCTCTCGCCCTTCCAAAGTGCTGAGGGAGACTAAATAGCAGATCAGAAGGAATGTCAGAATGCTGAAGTGTTTCCACAATCAAGTTTTAATGAGACACATCAAATATGGATGAGGACAGAGAAGTACAGGGGCAGCTGGCAGTTGGCCCTCGGTTGACAGCAGGAGTGCGTATAGGAGAGAGAGAGAGCAACGCACTGCAACATACAACCATCTTGCCATTTACACTTGTATTCTGCCTCTACATTTTGCCTACATTGCAAAATTTCTTGTTATTCTTAAACATGTGTTTTAACTAAACCATTTATTTCTCAGATTTCTTATTCTTCAATATATGTTGCTCTTTACATTTTTGAAATTGTTTAAAAAAAAAAAGAATTATTGACACTTGACAAAGACTATCTTATTGTTAAGTTTCAGCCACTTAGTGGCTCAAGGGATTCTTACAGTACCTCCACATCGAGTGAGCTACAATATAAGATTATAATATGTGGTGGGTTTGTGTCACATTTAAACATTATGATTTCCCAGCTCCAATGTTGGTGAAATAAGGAATATTGGGTTGGTTATGATATCTCCAACATGCTGGAAATAACTGCAGAAACATGAACACAACCAGTTCCAGAGTGCCTTAAAAATCACTATTGCAGTTCAATGTAAATCCAAAAGGAAACATGTAAGAGTGAAATCACAAACTTACAGTGTGTTTTTTAGGTGATCACGTGTCGGCACCTGAAGCAATTATTAGCATGTAAGCATTTCAATTATCAAATAATTTGTACCATTTCTTGCCTTCTTAATGTGCTTTAGACCATCAGCTGTCTTGTGCAGAGAAGGGGGGGGGGTCAATAGCCCCATTAGTACTACTACAACTACTGTACAAATCCATATTATGGCAAGAAACCATCATTACAGCAAGAAATTAACATTGTTCAATCTTCAGAACTTACTGTGTATCTCTATTTATATGCTATCATGAGAAGTGTAAAAATACTTGAATTCACAGGGCCCCTCAAGAATTCACAGGACATGTACATAGTTTCACACTGTTCACTTATAGGCTATTCACACTGCTAAAACCTGTACATAAACTTTGCTCATCTCTGAATAAAGCCAAGAGATGGAGGAGACGATTGTACCTGAGTCCTACTTTCTCTCCCACTGCAGTGATTAGGGTCAGACCCTCCACTAAAATTGCAAACTGTGATGTATGCTTTATTTGCTCTTCCTCTTAGCTCTATTTTGTGATTGACAAAGCCACTACACCATCAGAGGTGGGCTGATATTAAGAAAGACTAAAATTACACTCTGCTCAATGCTTGTTATTGAAAACAAAAGCTCAGTGTGAAACAGATGGAAATGCCCTTGCTTTCTCTTTAGCCAGTCTGAAAAATCTAAAGAACTTTGAATGTGTCGCCAAGTGCAGGCACTAAAACTGTCAAACGTTATGATGAAATTGACTCTCATAAGGACCATCGCAGGAAAAAAGAGAGGGCTTCCTCTGCTTCAGAGGGTAAGTTATTAGAATTACCAGACTCAGAGAACATTCAAAGGTCTTGAGATTTTAAATGAACTGTTTTTTTCTCTGTACTCATCTGAGTGTTTCGTGCCATATTAATTTGTGCAGTAGTTGTCGTAGCACCAATAGGGCAATTGACTCTGTACACACTTCCCCTGCAAAGTGTGCAAAGCTGTCATCAAATCAAAATGTGCCTAGTAGGGACAATCTAAAACTTTTTTTTGTGTGTTTATTATTATTATATGCTTGCAGTCACGTTCATTCACTGTTTGGATGTCTTCAGTAAAATGGAGACAATGAGAAAACACAGACAATTAATAATCCCTTGGTCTTTATTTAATTCGCTGCTTACAGCCTTAGTCAACTGAGCCAAGGTGCAGCTACAGCAAAAAACATTACTATTGGTTATAAGGCCAAGTTATCTGAAACCAGATGGTGTGTATCTGACCTTGGAGTGAGTATTTTGATACTTCCAAAGTACTTGTATAACCTCTAAACTGGTTATGCAATAAAAAAACATGAAAATAATAAAATACAGTTCATTAAGAATCTCTACAGTCTTACAGACACAATGCCGTTAGAATAAAGGAGTCAAGAAATCAGCTGGAGCTAATGCTAGTGTTAGTGTCACATCAGTGATAAATTATGTTTTACAGTATGTTGATGATAGCATGTGTTTGATGATCTCATTTTTTAAAAATTTCACTACAAATTTTCATCCCTCAATGAATATGGAGTCAAATTGACATGATGAACAAACTAGTTCAAAAAACAAGTGAAAAAACATTTCAATTTAACTGTCTGTCTGCAACTCTGTGAAAATAGCTGAACTGATGATCATTATAAATTTAACTAAGCCCTGATGTCTGTGTATTAGTCAAAAATACACATGTGTAATCCTCACTTTCATGCTGACACTGAAACATATGCTTTGATGCTTTTCATCCGAGGCTCCGGCCTGAAAGTCCAGATTGAGTCTCTGTAACTACTACAGGATAAAAGCTCATCCATCCGTTTCTGGCCAACTAGACACAGAAGGTCAAACATAGAGTATGTTAATCTGTAATATCCTGAGTGTTAATCCCAAATTAAGCCTCAGACCACACACCAAGCCATGTGCTGCTTAACACATCTGCCAGTGCAGAGCAGAGATGGACAACACACACAGAAGAGGTTAATGTGGAACTTTAGCATGGCTCCGCTTCTGCACATCCCTGTTTGGTAACAATGCAGTAATCTAACACATTAAGAAGAAATGCAGCCTGGAAAAAGTACAAACATGACTGCTGCATCTCTCATGAAGCATTTTACCCACTTCAAACTAAAGACTAAAAGCAGGAGAAACAGCCTAGATTCAAACCTGAGCCTGAATGTTAGTTGAGCTGAGGGTTGACAGCTGTTTGGGTGTTTTACTGAAGCTGTAACCCACTACAGAGGTGAAGGTCCTGCAAATATTTTGGACCTTCTACTAATTGTTAAAGGGACAATCCAGTAGCCTGGGAATCAAACCAGGTGATTTGGATATTATGAAGTAATTAAATGGGATGTCACAGGCACCTGCTGCACCTGCCAGAAGGGACAGAGTGTACAGTATGTTGACTTCGGTGCTAATGGAGGTGATACAAAACCCTGCACTTCCACATAAGAGACCATGGTTGTGTTCTACTTCCTGATTTTTTGCCAAAACTTTATAAAACTGCAACTGTGGCAATTTGTTGTTGCTGGCTTTCTGTCTATGTTGTATAATCAAAGAGGGGGACATCTGATAACCTTGTGTACAGCTTTCTGCAGGTGTAGCAGGCACCTATAACTTCATATCTATAAGATAGTAACATTTATGAATAACAATCTGGTTGACTAATAGCAAAATAGGTGATCAAACAAATCTTAATGGTCATACATGTACAGTATATCATATATTCTGGTTAACAGAGTCTGCTACCCTGGCCAGATTTCCTCAAAGCCTGTGGCAGCTCAGTCACAAGGGTTAATCACTGACCACCATTGTAAAAATCTTGGATGGCTGCTATTTAGGTGGAACGATCTGTTGTATCAACTGTTATGGCAATGGTAACAAAAACACAATGAATCTTATCAGGTGATTATACACGCTTCAAAGCACATGAATGCATGTCATTTTCCTTTTCTGCAAATAGATCCGTCTACATAATACACACTGCACTCTTAAACCAGTGCTTTAGTTTTGACAGGATTTGGCAAATGTGTACTCCGTGTACACCAAATGATCCATTGCTCTCCTTGGCTGTATAACTAAATCCTATTTGAGAATTAATTTGGTGGTGTTTTTACCTTCACAGAATTGACCTTCAAAGGACACTATAAATGATCAAAATCAAAGCCGTAAAAGATGTGAAATACTTTTATGTGCCAAATTAGGTGCAAGGTCCCTTTAAACCACAATGTTGGCATGTATAATGACCTGAGAAGGAGTTAAATCAGGTTTTGGTTTTAGTCTTGCATATTCAGATGCATCCCCACATTTATTTCAACACTGTGCTAACCTTTGTAAAACTATTATTATTGTAAACTGTTATTATATACAGTTGATTACTATTTTAGAATATGGGAAAAAGGCTAAATTGACTGTTTCTGCCAAAGAAAATGGCACAAACAAGAAAAGCTCCCTGATTACACAATGTAAATCATCATTTTCAGTGTATGATTGCTAGCTTCAAGAGTGTTGTTTCACATAGTGAGGGAGTAACATACAGAATGCTGAACCAATGCAAAGTGAATGTGATCAAAAACCTCTGGTGGGTTAGACCGTTTATATCCCAAAAAATGATATAAACAGACAGTATCATAGCATATCATATCCTATGTTGTTTATGCTTGAGAAGGATCTGTGCACATAATCCCTCAGACATTCAACAGCAATTATAGAGTGACCTTAATAAAGAGCAGGATTAATTTTACTTATTAAGAATTTCAGACATTAAAGTCACCCTGAACCCTCTTGAAACCCAGAGTCAGATGACAACTGGGCAATAGTGTTATTTTTACCCCCATTACAATCCATTTCTTAATGTGATGTGTGTGATAGACATCTCAAACTTGGCTGGAGGAGCGAAACAGAACACCTAGTTTGCCAAAGACAATGTCACACACACTCTCACACAAATGCCAAAGCATTAGACATAAATTCATCTTGTTCTTCATCTCCTACATTCTGCCTCCCTCTCTGTTCCTTCCATTCACACCGAAAATGCACATCCAATCACCAGTGAAGCCATGACTTTTGCACTTTTAAAAAAGGAAAGAAGAAGGATCTAAAGAGAAGCGGAGGAGGAATGCTGGTGTTTAGGCAGAGCATCAATAAAATGTCACTTAACAGCTGCACAGGCGGGTGAATGACTGACAGGTGAGAGAGGAGGAGGCAGGGAGAGGGATGTGAGACAGAGACAAAATGGAGTTCTAGGGATGAGAGAGGAGGTAAAGGCAGGAAAGAGGGGAGTAAATCTCACTTAAGTGTTTCCCCACAGGTTGTCACTTCACAGCAACACTGAGGTTCACTGACAATTTGTTATTGATGTTTCATTTAGCTAAAGCAGTAATTCATATTTTTTTAGGCACTATAGTTTGTCAGAGGACTTAAAGCTGATGTCAATGTGACAATCGCTGATGATTATACTTTCATCTGTTTGTGGAGATGTCATCTGAGATGGGATCTGTTCAGTCTGTGTCAGCACTGATGCAGAGTAACTCCAGGGAACACAGATGTGCTGCATCACTGATGAATTATGGTCAGTGTAGTTCACTACCTATTTTCATTTGAGAGTACTAAATCTTGAGAGTATCATCCACTTAATGCATCACTGAATAAAAAATATGAATAGAGCACACGGGCTATGTATCGACTTCAAACTGTGTGGATAAAATGTATGGTGAAATTGTGTTTCTCATTAAACATTTTGTGTTATGTAATTTATATATGGGAAGGTGTCATAGCACTGAAAATACTGTAATAAGAGAAGACTTGTGATTAAAAGAAAAATGCAATAAATCTGTTTCACACTAAGCTTTTCTTTTCAGTGGTGAGTAGAGCATAATTTTAGTCGCGCATAATCTGTACTAACATCATATTTACACTTCTCATGATAACATTAGTAGAGATACAACATTTGAACCATTTGTATAAAACCAACATAATGCAGTCTCCATAAAAGATGATCATGATTTGTGTGAAATCTAGGCGTAAAGTCACAGACTGAAAACAAAAACAAAACTCAACATCACTGATCTCACCCTCTCAATCCAAGTGGTAACAAAACCACAGTGATGCTTATTCTCAGGTGATGAGACACTAAGAACACTTAAATATGCATATTATATTATTTTTTTGCAATTTTACCCACTGCAACATTGTGATTTCAGAGAGTCATAAAAAGAAGTACACAAACTGCTAAAGGCGAAAATGAACCAACACACTTAACAACACTTCCTATCCAACCAACGTTTATGCAAACATCCATCAATGACTCAACTGTGCCTGTAAAATACCCCAGTAAACTTAAATATCAGTGCCAGCATGGAATCAAACCTTGTGAAAATCTCATGGGCCTGCTTTTCATCTGAGAATATGAATCACTGTGCTTTTGTTACTTTAGTACAACTCATTTATACAGTATCTACAGAGGGAGGGGGTCTCCTTTCATGGATTCTACCATGTTCCTACAGTGGCATAAAATAAACGAGCTTAGCTCTTCTAAACGCACTTGCATGAATAAGTTTGATGTATAGGTGTATGGCATTTCTTGCAATCTGCAAATTCACCACTATATGCCACTAAATCCTACACCCTGCATTTTTAAGATTAATGCCGAATCAGCCTGATGCTTCAGTTTGTCATCAGAAAAGTCAGAGAATTATGAAGCGACCACTTATGTCAAAATCTGTGCTACCACCAGCTCTCCACAAAACTTGCAGCGTGGAAAAAGGCCATTTTTAGCTACTTTCTGACAAGGGCTGCAAACATATAAAATCTTTGTCTGATAAAGTAACAGTTAAACATGGTACCTTATTGTTTTAATGGCGGAAATGTATTTTCCTTCTTTCATATATTAGTAGAACTCCTAAAATATGCTTCTTGTCACAAGCTGATGGTGTCACCTCTGCCTCATTTTGAACCTGGAAAAAGCCTGATGGTACTGGGACAGCTCACTGCATTTTAATACAAGTACTACATGCCATTTGAGTGATATATCGAAGCTTTATTACCAGTAATAATTAACATCTGTCCCAGGCATGAAACGTGCCACCTTTACCATGACGAATGAGCCAGAGCGGTGGGACATCCAGCTCATCCAGTTGTCACCATTCTCAGCACCGCCATCCATTTATTATTTTACATATGAGGCATTCCAAGGTCGAATGCACATTAATGATCTAATTCTCACCTCTATAGATGCATCCTTAAACAGTCACAGGTCACTGAAGCTTACTCATCATATATTTCGTTCTGTGTTTAATTTGCATGTAAGTCATTTGCATCGAAGTTTAAACTGGTTCAGTTGTCAATGCCTGTTGCTTGACTACTGTTTTTTATTCAAATAATCAGTGCAATATCCCACGTTTGACTGCACATTGCACTTCCATATAATTCTCCTCAGTGTTTTGAGTGTACACATTATGCATTTTTTGACATCACAGTCAGTGAAGTTTCCCAGACTCTGTAATATTGCTGTATTTACCACATACCACACATATTTTAATGTTTTTTTTTTCAAAATTACAAAGTGCATTAATTTTTCATTTCTTGTGCACAAACTGAAAAAGATGAAGCATACAGCTGTTTTATGTTGTAAAAAGTGACACGTTTTATTTTCTTTAATATTACAGTAGTTTTTGCACTGCAATATGAAGTAACTGGATTATTTCTTTTATCTTCATGTGCATATACTAGGGTACTGTTAGTGGCTCGTAATTTGTACACCATCGCTAACCAATAAAGATGTAGGTCTGTCATGTCTGCCCTGATTCATACTGTATGTATTGAAGATATTACAATCTTCTTCTCCTTTCGGCTGCTCCCCTCAGGGGTCGCCACAGCAAAATACCAACGATTTGCGTGTTTGATCTGGCATAGGTTTTTTACGTCCGATTAAAATAATACATGAAGGAAAAAAACACCTTTCCTGCATTTATATGTAATAAATGAATATAACATGATTACAGAGGTTTAAAAAATTAATAGTGGCCATTTAGATTTAATTCAATCCAATTCAATCTTTACTTGTATAGCGCCAATCATAATCACCGATTATCTCTAGGTGCTTCACAATTCAAGGCCAAGACCTCATGACTATACAGAGACTAAACCCAACAGAACCACCGAGAGCAAGCAGGCGACAGGGGGGGAAGAAAAACTTCTTTTAACAGAAGAGAAAAACCTCCAGCAGAACCAGTGGCTCAGGGTAGGCGGCCATCTG